>ML314468.1:0-27935 GCA_005239505.1 Nicotiana paniculata | reverse complement strand
AAATGTTTAAGTGTGGGGTATTGATGCGAGGCTAGAATTCATGGTTTAACATGTTATATGCCCTACATTTTATGTGCGTTAATGATAAAAATACACTTTTTATATGCATAATAGAGTCTATTTCATGTGTAGGTGAATTGGAGATAGAAACCGAGCTAAATGGATGTAAATACATCGAAAATACGCTCAAGAGGTGAGGAGGAGTGAACTGGGCTATAGCTGGGCGCCAGAGCCCAAACGCCTAGCCATGCCTGGCGTTAGCCAGGCGTTAGGGTCCAAACGCCAGCCCTAGTCTGACGTTAGCCAGGCGTTAGAGTCCAAACGCCAGCACTAGCCTGGCGTTAGCCTCATAACGCCAGGTCCCTAATTCGGTCAATTCCGAGTTTTGACAAGTTTAAGTGTTTCCTGGTTGGAATAGAAGTCTCCTACACGTTTAGGGTTTGTCCTAAACATATAAACAGACTCCTAAAACACAACTTAAGGAGGATTGGAAGGCAGATGAAGGATTTGAAAAGAAGAAACCATTGAAGTGACAAAACATTGATTTCTACATCTTTTATTCATTACTTTGTAATTCAATTATGCAATTTATTTTGAGTTTGATTCTTATGAACATGTCTAGCTAACTTATTTAATCTAGGGTTTTGGTAGAACCCGTTGGGGATGAATTTATTGCGATATTAATATAGATTGGTTGATTATTCTCTATTTGTTCAACTACGTTCTTGTTGTAGTTAATTGAATGGCCATCAATTAGCTGTTCTTAATTATTATGTGTCTACTTGAAAGAGAGTGCGTATTTAGGTAGTTGTTTGAACAACATCACTCCCGGAGTATAGAAGAAAGTCATAACCGAGGGTTTAGAGGTTGGATTAGAGATAACGATACCTCGGGTGCAATCTAAAGTGAACTGTAATGCAATCTAGCTAGCGTAACTTGAGAGAGTGCGTCTAGTAAATTATCATAATTACTTGAGAGAGATTTATGGTAGATTGAGTGTTCATGATTCATAGAGACGATTAATTAAACAATAAGAAATATCCGAGAAAGAATTCACCAACGGGGGGAAACCATAACGNTATTTTGTTATTAGATTTAGTAAACATCACCACTTGATATTCAAAAGTCTTGAGAAAATTGATTAAGTAATAGTTTAGTATTTTAAAGACTTAATTGATACGTAAATTCCCTGTGGGATCGACTCTGGGCGTAATACCCCGGATTATATTTGCAGCGCCCGTTTAGTCTCCCGAGTAATGAGCACTCTTACTGCCGTAACTCTCTCCCGAGTAATTACGATAATTTACTAGACGCACTCTCCCGAGTTATGCTGGATGGATTTTATTACAACTCACTTAGATCGCACCCAAGGTTTCGTTATCCCTAATCCCACTCTCTCCCGAGTAATTCATACTAAATAGGCACAGCTAATTGAGGGCCCTTCAATTAACTACAACAAGAACGTAGTTGAACAAATAGAAATTAAACTGGGCAAACTTTATTAACACAACAAGAAGTTAATCCTTCAATAGGTTCAATCAAAACCCTAGACTAAATAAATTATCTACTCATAATAACAACAACATAATTCATCATGAATGATAAAAACAAAAAGGAAGAAAGGTAGAACTCAATGCCGAATTATCCTCCTTGCCTCTTGCCTCTTGCCCCTTCTTGTCTTGAGCAAAACTATAAAAACCTTGATATCCTCTCTTTTGAGCGAGCTGGACCTTTATAGTTTAAGTGGAATTACTCCCGATCTTCAAAAATTGCCCCTGAAGTTACCGCGTTCTGGACGAAGTAGCGGGGTCACGCTAAATGCAATCAACATTGTCCCGTTTCTTCTGGACTAGCGTGGTCGCGCTAATGACTGTGCTAGTGGCCGCGCTAATTGCACTTTATTCTTCCTTGTTTCTCCTGCTCTAGCTTGGCCACGCTTGGCCCACACTAGAGCGGGTCAGCTATTTTTCTCTTTTTCTCTTTCTTCTTTCACACGTACTCAACTCCAAGGGGCTTTCCTTGGTTTAATTTAGCTCCAAACACTTTCCTATGTCCTCATAAGCACGACTTGCTCCTGCAAAACATAAAATCCACAATTAGAGCAATGTCATCATTATTTAACCTTCCTAGAATAGTGAAGGGTTGGGGTATAAATAGTCGCTAAACTACATGAATCTAACCTATTATCACTGCCCAATTGTCAGGTACTCTTGGTAGAAGCATCCTTTCACGTTGAAACCTGTCTACGAATTCACCAACCAACTCCGTATCTCCATATTTTATTTTGAATATGTCTTCCATTCTCTTTTCCAGTTTTTGTGCACCAGAATGCTTTCATAAACAAATCTGCAAGCTCAGCAAAAGAATTAACAGAATTTTCGGGCAACAAAGAATACCATGTTAATGTTGCTTTCGTGAGTGTCTCTCCAAAATTTTTGACCAACACACATTCAATTTCTTTCTTAGTCAATTCATTTCCTATTACTCCTATGGTGAAAGCAGTAACTAATTACGTGGATCAGTTGTCCCATCATACTTTAGTATGTCAGGCATTTTGAATTTCTTGGGAATCGGTAAAGGTGTTGCACTTGGCTTCCAGGGTTGTTGAGAGTATTTATCAATATCAATACCCTTGATGACAGGTGGTACTCCAGGAATTTGCTCGATGCGATCGTTTTGTTCCTTCACCTGTTTCTGCAAGGTTAGTATTAAAGATTGTAAATCTGAATTGTTAGACATACCTGGTCTTCCTCCAAGTGATTCATTTAGAGTGCCTCTACTTCCTGAATTTGCTAGTCCATATTATGGATTTTCTACAGTCGTGGTGTTGTTTGGAGGAGGCGTGGGCAACACAGTTGGTAGCCCCCTCATGAAATCTTGAAGAGCTTCACTCACATATTCACCAACCAACTGCTTAACAGGGTCTTGTTCTCCTATTTCCTCGTTTCCAATTTGATCATTGTTGTGAGTTGTAGATCTTTCTGGGGAGTTGTCTCTTGAACCTCGTGGGGATCCCTGAGGCGATGGAACTGGGGTTCCAGTTGTCTGTTGGTTGTTGTCTTTGGTATTCGACATGATTCGATAAGGTTATTCGCGAAAAAATAAAGATTATCAGATTCCCGGTAACGGAACCAATTTGTTTAACCAATGAATTGGATTTTTATTCAAAGATATTTTAAGAAGTACTCGGGCTTCTGATAACCAAAGAGATTAGATAATAATAGGATTTAGACTTGTAAATAAGAAAGCAATAAGATAGCATAAAAGTAAGTATATTTCAGTAATGGTTCGAACGTGTCTCTACAAGTGAGGTTTTACTCCCTTTTATAGCAAATTTCTTAACATAACGTCTACTATTCTTAATGATTGAGCATTAATGACTAATACTATGATTAACGTAACATTACAACTGGTAATCGTAACTGTTGCGTGAAGATTATGTAACGTTTAGTTCATCGATTGAAGACCTTTAAATCTACGCTTTATTCTGCCTCGGTTCATTCTGATCGTGTCTCTTCAACTCCTCAATTAGACTGGAGCTTCTGCTTCTAATTATCTCGTGGGTGTTTTACCCCGTACCTCTTTGTTATGTACCTCTTTCTAAGATTTCATCCAGCTGTCGTTTTTCCATTGCTCCACGTATATTGCTTTTTCATCCAAGATATTACACGTGTAATGTCTTTTTTTACCAATACAATGTTGTTCTAGATTGTCACGCTATGACCGTGACCTTAGCGATGCCAGGATTTCCGAGGGTTGAGTGGAGAGGTTCCATTGATTATGTGCCTAGTAGAGTGATTTCATACCTGAAGGCTCAGCGTATGGTGGAAAAAGGGTGTCTATTGTATTTGGCTTTTGTGAGGGATGTCAGTGTTGAGACTCCCACTATTGATTATGTTCCTGTGGTCCGTGATTTTCTGGATGTGTTCCCTGCAGACCTGTCGGGTATGCCGCCCGACAGGGATATTGATTTGGTGCCAGAGTATCATATGGCACCGGCGTATGGCATCATCATATTGATTTTGGGATATTCCACCGTATCGTATGGCACCGGCAGATTTGAAGGAATTGAAAGAGCATCTTCAAGAACTCCTAGATAAGGGGTTTATTCTTCCTAGTGTGTCACCTTGGGGTGCACCAGTGTTATTTGTGAAGAAGAATGATGGTTCCATGAGAATGAGTATTGACTACAAGCAGTTGAACAAGGTTACAGTCAAGAATAAGTATCATTTGCCTCATTTTGATGATTTTTTTTACCAGCTTCAGAGAGCCAAGGTGTTCTCTAAGATTGATTTGAGATCTGGGTATCATCAGCTGAAGATTCAGCATTTGGATATTCCTAAGACAGCTTTCAGGACCCGTTATGGCCATTATGAATTTTTGGTGATGTCTTTTAGGTTGACAAATGCCCCAACAACGTTTATGCATTTGATGAACAATGTATTTCAGCCATACTTGGATTCCTTCTTTATTGTGTTCATTGATGACATCTTGGTGTACTCTTGTAGCCAGGAAGAGCATGCTCCGCATTTGAGAGTTGTATTGCATAGATTGAGGGAGAAGAAACTTTATGAAAAATTCTCCAACTATAAATTTTGGCTTGCCTCAGTAGCTTTTTTGGGGCACGTGGTGTCAAGTGAGGATATTCAGGTAGATCCGAAGAAGATAGAGGCGGTACAGAGTTGGCCCAGATCGTCCTCAACTACAGAGATTAGGAGCTTCCTTGGTTTGGAAGGACATTACCTTTGCTTTATGGAGGGGTTTTCTTCTATTGCTTCGCCCTTGACCAAATTGACCCAGAAGGGTGCTCCATTCAGGTGGTCGGACGAGTGTGAGGAGACCTTTCAGAAGCTCAAGGCTGCTTTGACCACAGCTCCATTGTTAGTGTTTCCATTAGCTTCAGGTTCTTATACGATGTATTGTGATGCCTCGAGGATAGGCATTTGTTGGGCATTGATGCAGGAGGGTAGGGTGATTGCCTACGCCTCGCGCCAGTTGAAGACTCATGAGAAGAATTATCCAGTGCACGATCTTGAGTTAGCAGCCATTGTTCATGCCTTGAAAATTTGGCGTCATTATTTGTATGGGGTTCATTGTGAGGTTTTTACTGACCACCATAGTCTGCAACATTTGTTTAAGAAGAAGGATCTGAATTTGCATCAGCGTACATGGTTGGAGCTCCTCAAGGACTATGCCATCACTATTCTATACCATCCGGGGAAGGCCAATGTAGTGGCCGATGCCTTGAGTCGTCGAGCAGAGAGTTTTAGGAGTCTAGCATACCTTCCAGCAGCAGAGAGACCATTCGCACTTGATGTTCAGGCCATAGCGGGCCAGTTTTTGAGGTTGGATTTATTGGAGCCCCGCCGGGTATTGGCTTGCGTAGACTCCAGGTCTTCTCTTTGTGACCATATCAGAGAGCGCCAGTATGATGATCCACACTTGCTCGTTCTTCATGATAGAGTAAGGAAAGGTGATTCCAGGGATGTACTATTGGTGATGATGGTGTGATGAGGATGCAGGGTCGGATATGCGTGCCTAATATGGATGGGCTTCGGGAGTTGATTCTTGAGGAGGCCCACAGCTCGCGGTATTCCATCCATCCGGGTGCCGCGAAGATGTATCAAGATCTGAGACAGCATTATTGGTGGAGGTTAATGAAGAAGGATATTGTTGGATTTGTAACTCGGTGTCTCAACTGTCAGCATGTCAAGTATAAGCACCACAGACCAGGTGGATTGCATCAGAGGTTGGATATTCCGGAGTAGAAGTGGGAGTGGATCACCATGGACTTTGTAGTTGGGCTCCCACAGACTTCGAGGAGGTTCGATGCTATTTGGGTTATCGTGGATCGGCTGACCAAGTCTGTGCACTTCATTCCTGTTAGCACTATTTACTCTTCGGAGCGGTTAGCTGAGATTTATATCCGGGAGATTGTTCGGCTGCATGGTGTTCCATTTTCCATCATTTATAATAGAGGTACTCAGTTCACATGTTGGAGGGCCGTGCATAGAGAGTTGGGTACTCAGGTCGAGTTGAGCACAACTTTTCACCCTCAGACGGACGGGCAGTTCGAGCGCACTATTCAGATACTGGAGGACATGTTGCGCGCTTGTGTCATCGATTTTGGGGTTTCACGGGACCAGTTTCTGCCGCTCACGGAGTTTTCATATACTTATAGCTATCAGTCGCGTATTCAGATGGCTCTGTACGAGGCTTTATATGGGAAGAGGTGTAGATCTCCAGTCGGTAGGTTTGAGCCGGGTGAGGCTAGACTCTTGGGTACAGATATGGTGCAGGATGCTTTAGATAAGGTGAAGTTGATTCAGGAGCGGCTTCGCACGGCGCAGTCTAGACAGAAGAGCTATGCGGACAGGAAGGTTCCTGATGTATCTTTCATGGCTGGAGAGAAGATTTTTCCTGAAGGTATCGCCCATGAAGGGTGTAATGCGTTTTGGGAAGAGGGGCAAGTTGAGCCCCTGGTTCATTGGACCTTTTGAGGTGCTTCAGAGGGTAGGGGATGTGGCTTATAGACTTGCTTTTCCATCCAGCTTGTCGAGTGTGCATCCGGTGTCTCATGTTTCCATGCTTCGGAAGTATGTTGGTGACACATCCCATGTTTTAGACTTCAGCTCGGTTCAGCTAGAGGATGAGATGACATATGAAGTGGAGCCAGTAGCTATTTTGGGCCGACAGGTCCTAAGATTGAGGTCGAAGGATATAGCTTGAGTTAAGGTGCAGTGGAGAGGCAGCCGGTGGAAGAGGCCACTTGGGAGACCGAGCGGGAGATGTGCAGCAGATATCCACAACTGTTTGAGACTCCGGGTATGTTTCTAGACTCGTTCGAGGATGAACGTTTGTTTAAGATAGGGAGAATGTAACGACCCGACAAGTCATTTCGAAAGTTTTAGTGTTGTTTCCCCCTTCACTATGTGTGGTTCATCTCTTTAATGTTGTGTTGGGTTGGTTTGCTCGGGTTCGGAGTGATTGTGGAGAGAAATGAGATAATTAGTCTCTTAAGTTGGTTATTTAGTTGGACAAGTCAATTGGAAACTGACTTATAGGTAAATGATCTCGGAATTTTGTTTTTATGGTTTGGATAGCCTCGTTAGGTGATTTGGAACTTAGGAGCGTGTTCGGAATGTTATTCGGAGGTCCATGGCAGAATTAGGCTTGAATTAGCAAAATTGGTTTTTGGCGATTTCTGGTCGGCAGTGGAAAATTAGCTATCGAGTTCAGAATGGAATTCTGGAAGTTGGAATAGGTTCGTAATGTTGTTTTGTGATGTGTGTGCAAAATTTCATATCCTTCGGGGGTGGTTTGGTTAGCTTCAGCATCGTTGGCAAATTTTGGGAGTTTAGAAATCCTTAGGCTCGAATTCGAGGGAAATTTGGTGTTTTGACGTTGTTTTGAGTGTTCTGAAGGTTCGACTTAGTTCGTGTGATGATATGTGGCATGTTAGTATTTTTGGTTGAGGCCCCGAGGGGCTCGGGGTGGTTTCGTATGGTCAACGGGGGGTTTGGACTTTAAAAATGCAGCAAAATGGTTGTTGATGCAAAGTTGCTGATGTTTCCGCACCTGCGAATAGGGGACCGCAGGTGCAGGTTGCAGATGCGGTAGGGGAGCCGCAGATGCGGAATTTGGCCAAGTGGGTTAGAGTCGCAGATGCGGTGAGAGGTACGCTTTTGCGGGACCACATGTGCGGTGCCTGGGGCGCAGATGCGGTCCTGGGTGTTTAATTGAAAACCGGAGAAGTGGTTGCGCAGGTGCGGTGGAAGTGACCGCAGATGCAGTTTTGCTGAGCAGAACATATAAAAATCAAGCCTTCGTGAAATTTGGGTTATTTCCACCATTTGTGTTTGGACTTGGAGTTTTTTGAGGGATTTTGAAGAGGGATTCAAGGGGAATAACTTTGAGGTAATGTTTTTGAACCTAAAACCTGATTCCATGGTAGATTTTGACTGATTAAGCATGAAATTGTGAGACTTAAGAGTGAAAATGGGGAAATTAGGGATTTGAACTTGAGACTAAGAACTTGGTGATTGAGGGGTCAAACGAAGTTAGATTTTGATTATTTTGGTATGTATGTACTTGTGAGAGTATAAGGATTCTGGTTTCGTGATTTTTATCGGATTCGAAGACGTGGGCTCACGGGTCGGGTTTGGCCAATTTCGGGATTCTTGATGTAATTTGATTATTTTCGCATGGGTTTTGTTCCTTTAGCGTATATTGATGTTATGAATCTGATTTTGAATAGATTCGGGGCGATTTGAGGCCGAGTCGAGCGGAAAGGGCATCGCATAGTAGATTTTAATTCGGTTTGAGGTAAGTAACGATTAAAAATCTAGACCTAAGGGTATGAAACCTCAGAATTTTGTATTGTTTTGATAAATGAGGTAACGCACATGCTAGGTGACGGGCGTGTGGGCGTGCACCTGTAGGGATTGTGACTTGGTCCATGCCGTGTCAACTGTAGAGTTACGTATTTGATAAGTGTTATATGATTTCCATGTCTTTTAGAAATGATTCTGTTAACTTACGTTGAATGCCATGTTTGGGGCCTTATGACGTACTGTTTGGACCCTCAGAGGTAGTTTTCTATTGTCCTCACACTGTTTTTGATAGAAATATATATTCTCAGTCATGATCTAATACATGTTTACTGTTAAATCATGTTCATAACCCTATTCTTAAATATGTGAAAGATATTTTGGGCTGAATCCCTGAGTTTTGAACTGAAATGCTGGCTTGTGAGGTTGATGACTGAGCGAGGCCGAGAGCCAGATTGTGAGGATATTTATGGATCGGGCTGCACACCGCAGCGTTATATATACATATATGGATCGGGTTGCACGCCGTAGTGATATTGGATCGAGCTACACGCTGCAGCGGTTATTATAAGGTACTTATTGAGCGTGAGTGCTGATTGGTGAAAGTTGAGTCACGAGTGACTCAGAGGCTTGCCCGAGAGGCTTGTTTTATGAAATTACTGTTTTCACTCTTCTTTTATATTGAGCCATTATTGAAAATGTTGAACAAATGTTTTAAACAACTTTCATTGAAATTGGAACTTTTACGAGATATTCGTGAGTTTATTTACTGATATGATCCTGTTATTTCCACAGAGGTTTTTATGTTATGAGAATTATATGATTTGAAATGCTTGTCACTACACTCAGTCTTTAGTTATAATTGTTATTTACTGAGTTGGCGTACTTACTGTCATGCCCCCTTCTTCCTCTCCTTTCGGATCGGTCAGGGTTTTTGACGTTATTGGGACAACTCATTTCCTTTTGGGAAAGGGATGTGAAGGACTTGAAGAGTCGCCACCTAACGAATTAAGGTGCGTTAGGGCACCTACTAAGGGTTATAATAACACTAATTGAGTAACCAGAGATTGGGTAAGGGCTTGAAATTACTCCAAGGAGAAGGTGTTAGGCATCACTAAAAGTCCACAATTGTGGTTCCCGGCCAAACAAACTTTGTGAATCTTAGCAAGTAGCAAATAAGTAATCAAGTATACACATGGCAACAAGTAATGGTTGTGAAAAGATTTGCAGTCTAAGCATACATATGTAGGGAATAGGGGAGTCCTAAGTTGTTAATCCTATAGGATCACATCAATGCAATGCTCGATAATAACTCCTCAGTGAGGGGCTACACGTGGCATTAGCGCACCGGTCATAATATCCATATCTACCCTTTACCCCACCCCTTAGCGGTTATTAAGCGAGTTTATTTAGTAATCTCTATGCATGCTGTTACCCATGCCTTCTTAATGGTCCTGGAGGAATTTAGGACCTCTAAGTATAGGTAGTTCTAGACAGAACCCTAAGGTTTTAAAAGGATAAAATTCTAAGCGACAGGCAAGAACAAATTGGACTAATCAGATAAATGCAGGAAAGCGTTATGAGGCCCAGATTTACCTTCACAAGTAATGCACATAATCAGCACGTCTCAAACACAAACAAGAGGCAATTTTATTAGACAGGATATCTAAATGAATGTCAATGCACAGAAATATGCAGCTTTTTTTTTATAAACTCAGGAGCAGGGGCCTAATCAGTTTGCCTATTGATTGTTAAGCCTGTTAACCTTTAGACAGTTTAGAAGTTGTTTTACCTAAAAACATTATGTTGTAGGTGATACGAGAATGCAGAGATTGTTACTAGTTTTATTAAGAGCAAGACAATTAGATGTAACACTGTTTTTACCTTTTTCGTGAGTCAGTAGTTAAACTTGACGTGTTTAAGCAGATGCAAACGAAATCCTAGAGCAGGATATCTAATATACACATATAAATGCAGGATGGTTAAGACATAATTTCAGGATAAACAGAATTCCTAAAGGCATGATTTCTAAAATGCACAAAGAGGATTACAGAATGATCGAAACATGATTTTTTGAATGCACAAGAGTAACAGTTTTATATTGATTTTATTATCCTAGGGGCAGGATTTCTAAGTGGTAGTCACAAGAATAAATTAAGGACATGCGGTACGTTAAAGCAGTAAACATGAAAGCCTTGAAGACATGATATCTAATGCATGTTTGGCATGGTTTGAATGATTATGCTGGTCCTAAACATTGATTCTAATGCAGATAGAAATAGTTCAAACCCTAAGACATGTTTTCTACCTAATGATAGAATTACATAGCTACCCTCCCCATTTCACTAGCCATCCCCAATATCTGTTTACAATAATTATTACAAACCAGTAGCTGAATGAATTACATAAATAGATAGAAAAGAAGAAGTTAAAATATAGGGCGCCTGAACCAGGCCCATATATACAAGGTGTTCATAACCTCAACTGTCAATGTTTCATAGCCTTTCTCATGTCCAGGTGTGTCAGAGTTCCCTAAGGACCTCAAGGATCCCGGGCATTTCTCACACCCAGATTTCATAGCCAGAACTGAGTAAGTACAGTATGGAAGAGCCAGCCCCAGTGCATCAGAGTTCAGAGGGACCTCACAGGAATCCAAAAGCAGCCACACACTGGAGGGGCAGAATTTTAAGGACCTAAGAGTAGAGTGGGAGTGCTTGACATGGTTTTGAAAATGCTTCGGTATAAAACAGTATTGAAAAGACTCAGTTGAAGTTTATAAGAGTATGAAGTGGTTTAGTAGTAAAATAGTTTGAACAAGAATAGGGTAATTAAACAAACAGTAGATCAACTACAGAACATAACAGGTTCAACAACACTCAAACAACAGTCCTTCACATAGGGGTAAAGGGGTTGGGGACATAGAATCCAAGGTGAGCACATAACAATCACAAGCATAGAAGTCTCAAGGAAGTGAGAGGTTGAGAGTTGTATGTATGATAAACAGTGGCTGGTTGGAATATCTGGGAGACGTGGGTTGATAAGCAGGTGGGGGTGACGGTTGATAAGCAGGTGGATATGATGGCTGATATGTAGGTGGGGGGGTTCTTGGTATATGAGTTGGGACGTTTGGTATACCAACGGGGATTTGGGACCCTGTGCAACCACTACCTTCCCTGTATCTTTCTTCTTGGATATACCACCAGACTGCAAGGCTTTGTTTGTGGCTTGTAATGCTTCGAAATTAGTAACCATTCCACTCTTAATCCTTTCATCAATTGTCTCACCTAGATTGATGTTGTCAGAGAATTTATTTCTCAGTGTTGAAACTGAACCGATCCATGAAATCTGAGGCCATGCCTACCCAGTTGGACCACTTCTTAGGGTCTTGGCTGATGTACCAACACAAAGAATATCCGGTGAGGCTTCTCATGAACAATTTCATGCGAATCTTCTTGTCTCTTCCTACTCCAACAAATTTATCACAATAGGTTCTCAGATAGACCATGGGATCACCTGTACGGTCGAACATCTCGAACTTAGGTGGTTTGTAACCCTCTGGTAGTTCAACATCAGGTTGTATGCAAAGATCTTCATAGTTCAATCCCTTAACTCTTTTAATTCCTTCGACGCCCTGGGCTCAGCTAGTCATTCTCTTGAGTTCTTCGGCCAAGTTCTTAATGAGCATATCCTTCTCACTGGATTCGGGTGTGTAAGAAATAGGTTGGGTGGAGTGAGGTAGAGTCTCTACGTATATAGAATTGTTATGATGGCCTGGTGCCTAAGCATAAAGGTGGTCATTTGTGGAGCTTTGTGGTTCAGGGATGATTAATGGGGTGTTTCTCGTAGTGTGGAAAGTGTTGCATTGTGGTGGAATAGTTTGATTTTTCGGTGGAGTTGTACAGTGGTGAATTATGGGAGGGTTCTGTTTGTTTGGGGTATTCTGAGGAGGTATGGGGTTTCTGGTGTTCGGATTATTGACATCTGGAACACTAAGTGAGAAGGACAGATTCGCCAAGTTTCACACATGTTCAAGCTCCCCTTGGTGTTTCAACAACCTTTGCTCGAGTTGTGACATAACATCATTCTGAACCTGAATACCTTGATTGTCAGGATCTTCTGTTCGTTCAGCTTTCATTGTGTTTTCCTTTCTGATATTGCTCAAATCTTCCATTTTGCCTTTGCCTTTAAGTGGACTAGGAGGAGGAGGAGGAGGTAGAGGGCCCCTGGATCTTGTGTGATATGATGATGATGATGCCAGAATGCACGAACCAACCTTTCGGGAGGGGAATAAAAGAAAGAAAACAAAAGAAAAAACCAAAAGGTAGCCAAGTCAGTGAGGATCATGAGAAAATATTGCAGTATTTAAACACACATTGCAGGTATATAAAAGTGTATCTTAATTTGGGGAGCCTCGTTGTGCCAGAGGTAGGCCTAGCGATAAGTTGATTTGGAGAACTTAGATGCCAATAATTGCCTCATTTCATTAATGTAAAAGTAGATAAATCTAAAACGACACTGAATAATATAAGTCACTAATGGGACTTGGCCTTGTTACATTTGAAAAGGCAGGTAAATCTAATCTACTTGGTCCCAGAAGGACCTTCCCCAGGCTTGATCTTCTTGTCTCTGTCGATCAGGTTCCCCAGGTCGTGCATGCCCAACAGCAGGTATACTCTTACTTTCAATCAACATATTATTCTGTTGGATATCTAGTAAAGAGGGTAAGTTTCCGAGGACCCTCTTCACATGGTCTATGTCACTTGGCAAAAGGTCTTCGCACCAATCCAGCAACAATGGTGGTATTATTTGGACCATGTTGAACCTGGGGATTCATGCCTCATTTTCTGCAAAACAGACAAGGTTAGACCCTTTACCCCTCCGTATTCAACTACTTATACATTAGTAATTAGTATATTGGAATTTATTTCTCCAAATCAATGCACAGATCGTGATCGCACCTGTTGGGATTACAAGAACCCCGGTGGACTTTCGGATAAGGCTGTTTTAAAGGGTTTTCATGTGGAGAAAATATTAACCCGGCTAGGTTTGACCATGATGAATGTACAGTTATAATCAGAGTGGGGTTTCTATGGGGTTTTGGACTGGTACCCTCGAGCGGACAACTGAGGGAGAAAGGCACGCAACCGTCGAATGCACCGCAGATCGACTAATTTTACCGCAAATAAGTCTTTCTAAATTTAGGGGGTGATATAAAATAGCAAGAGCGCAACCACTCATCAAGCGTTGCTATAGGATTTGTATAGTCACGTGTGGGATATGATGTTGAGCATGATTATGCAACAATAATAAAACAATAAAAACATGTCGTCATGTATTTGCACGTTATGAAAGTGGTAAATACAACGGTTATGATTGAAAAGCAGTTACAAAGGAAAAAAAAGAAACATGTCAGTTTCATTTAAAAGAATAAATACTTGGGAAAGTAAACAATTAATTGCGCATAAAGGGAAAGGGAAAGGGGTGCAGGTTTTAGCAAAATAAAGAAAAATTCACAAAGCAGTTTGAAATGGTAAAAGCCTAGAAATCCCAAGCAGAGTCACCATGTTGTCGCGCCCCCTTTTTCCGCTCCTTTCGGATCGGTCAGGGTTTTTGACATTATTGAGACAACTCATTTCCTTTTGGGAAAAGGGATGTGAAGGACTTCAAGAGTCACCACATAACTAATTAAGGTGCGTTAGGACACCTATTAAGGGTTATAATAACACTAATTGAGTAACCAAAGATTGGGTAAGGGCTTGAAATTACTCCAAGGAGAAGGTGTTAGGAATCACTCAAAGTCCAAACTGTGGTTCCCGGCCAAACAAAATTTGTGAATCTTAGCAAGTAGCAAATAAGCAATCAAGTATACACATGGAAACAAGTAATGGTTGTGAAAAGATTTGCAGTCTAAGCATACATATGTAGGGAATAGGGGAGTCCTAAGTTGTTAATCCTATAGGATCACATCAATGCAATGCCCGATAATCACTCCTCAGGGCTACACGTGGCATTAGCGCACCGGTCATAATATCCATATCTACCCTTTACCCCACCCCTTAGCGGTTATTAAGCGAGTTTATTTAGCAATCTCTATGCATGTTGTTACCCAAACTATCTTAATGGTCCTGTAGGAATTTAGGACCTCTAAGTATAGGTAGTTCTAGACATACCCCTAAGGTTTTAAAAGGACAAAATTCTAAGCGACAGGCAAGAAAATATATGACTAATCAGATAAATGCAGGAAAGCGTTGTGAGGCCCAGATTTACCTCCGCAAGTAATGCACATAATCAACACGTCTCAAACACAAACAAGAGGCAGTTTTATCAGACAAGATATCTAAGTGAATGTCAATGCACGGAAATATGCAACTTTATTTTTATAAACTCAAGAGCAGGGGCCTAATCAGTTTGCCTACTAATTTTTAAGCATGTCAGTCTTTAGACATTTCAGAAGTTGTTTTACCTAAAAGCATGTTGTTGTAGGTGATACAAGAATGCAGAGATTGTTACTAGTTTTATTAAGATGAAGACAATTAGATGCAGGATGGTTAAGACATAATTTCAGGATACACAGAATTCCTAAAGGCATGATTTCAAAAAGGCACAAAGAGGATTAGAGAATGATCGAAACATGATTTTGTGAATTCACAAGAGTAACAGTTTTATATAGATTTTATTATCCTAGGAGAAGGATTTCTAAGTGGTAGGCATAAGCATAAATTAAGGACACGTTAAAGCAGTAAACATGAAAGCCTTGAAGATATCTAATGCATGTTTGGCATGGTTTGAGTGATTATGTTGTTCCTAAGCATGGATTCTAACGCAGATAGAAATAGTTCAAAGCCTAAGACATGCTTTCTACCCAATGATAGAATTACATAGCTACCCTCCCCATTTCACTAGCCATCCCCAATATCTGTTTACAATAATTATTATAAACCAGTAGCTGAATGAATTACATAAATAGATAGAAAAGAAGAACTTAAACTATAGGGAGCCTGAAGCAGGACCATATATACCAGGTGTTCATAACCTCAACTACCAAAGTTTCATAGCCTTTCTCATGTCCGGGAGTGTCAGAGTTCCCTAAGGACCTCAAGGATCCCGGGCAGTGCTCACACCCATATGAGCCAGCCCAGTGCATCAGAGTTCAGAGGGATCTCACAGGAATCCCAAAGCAGTCACACACTGGAGGGGCAGAACTTAAGGACCTAAGAGTAGAGTGAGAGTGCTTGATATGGTTTTGAAAATGCTTCGGTATAAAAATAGTATTGAAAAGACTAAGTTGAAGTTCATAAAAGTATGAAGTGGTTTAGTAGTAAAATAGTTTGAACAAGAGTAGGGTAATTAAACAAACAGTTGATCAACTACAGAACATAACAGGTTCAGCAACACTCAAACAACAGTCCTTCACACAGGGGTAAGGGGGTTGGGGATAGATACAGCACCCAAGGTGAGCACATAACAAGCACAAGCATAGAAATCTCAAGGAATAGCAGACAATATGTCATGGGTTCCAGAATTTCTAATTGGGGACATGGTTGCATAGAATCAGAAGTGCTTATGGACTTGTGGTATTAGGGATAACTAATAATGTAAACATAGTATAGGAGTATTAATTTTAGCACAAAAAATAGAAGACATAGTGGTATCAAACAGAATTGAGCATATAATCAGAACAACTTAAGGTAACAATTGCACAATAGATGCATACCAGAACTAAGTTTATCTTATTAGGACCATAAACAATAAATTAAATCAAGGAATGCTCTTGAAATCATTTTTCATGCTTTTATAATTATTTATTGGAAATAAAATGCTGGACAAATTGAAAAAAATGTAGAAAGATCATGGAAAAACAACAATTTCTATTAATGTATGATTTGAAGGTATATATGCAATTTTAAAAATATTTTGGGAAAATATGAGTATCAACAGTTGCCCCTCTTTACCCAAAAAGGATGAAAGAGTTGTTGGGTAACGATATGATGACCAATTTAGACCGAGCGAAACGGTTAGAGAGATTTTGGCCGTACTTTGATTTCTGAGCTGCCTACATATCCCTGTTTTTACAGGAATCAGGCCGTATGTAGTTCCAGACTCACCGGTGAAACATACCGGTGAAATCATTACAAGAACGGACACAATATCTAGGGATGGGCAAATGAATGGTTTACGGGAGAGGTTAGGTTTGATACAGTTGAGGAACTGGAGCGGGATCGCTTCTGCTGGGATAACTGTTGCTCGCCAGGTTACCTGCAAATAAGAATACTACAAGCATATATTGTGCATAAATTTAGACATGATGCAGGTTCCCGTTGGACTATGAAAGTCGTCTTCGAGTGGTTAGGGATGACGTCCTTAGACCATGATGTCCCGGGCCATGAATTGTTTGATGAGAGATTCGCAGGCCATGAAATGATGTTCTCGGGCCATGAAGATGGTGCCTTCGAACTATGACGCCTTTGAATAAAAATATGCAAATTGAGAGAGATCCTCAGGCCATGACATGGTGTCTTCCGGCTATGAGGATGATGTCGTTAGAAGATGACGCCTTTGGACAAGTTGGCGATATTTCAGCCCATGAGATGCAATAATATGATATTGACAAGGTAAGGCTTAGTCTTGCGAAATGGAGGGTAGAGCTTGGCCTGAAAGAGGAGCGAAGTAAATAATGCTTGAGAGACAGCGCTTAGTCTCGATGAAAAAAGTAAATTGGAGGCAGCTTAGCCTCATGCATGTATGAAGACAGAGCTTAGTCACATGAAAATGAAGGCAGAGATTAGCCTTATGCAGGGTGGAGGTAGAGCTTAACCTCATGGAGATAGGAAGGCAGCGATTAGCCTTATACAGATGGAGGCAGAGCTTAGCCTCATGCAAAATACGGGACAGAGCTTAGTCACATGCAGGATGAAGTGGAGCTTACCCTTATGTAGAAGAATATAGCAAATGATACTAGAATTTCTTAGTTGGTGGCAGATTTAGATATTGCGATTGTTGTGAGAATTGTGACTTTGAAGCGTGTTTATCCTTTGTTCCTGCATCCAAAGAAAAATCGTGAGTTTCGTGGATGGGAAAGGTCGATTCGTATCCCCGCTAGCTTTTCTTGACTCGTTCTGCCTGGTCTGATGAACCTGTTCAATTTATCGGGGTAGCGTTTGCTAAACAGAGCTATTTTGAAATCAAGCATGCATGATTTTGCAAAGACATAGTATGAAACATATTTTAAGAATTTAGATAAACTGACGACCGTGACACGGTTCAAGACATTGCAAGCTCTCATGCTACGGAATTTTGAGGGTCCTCCTCAAAATTCTACCCCAGTTAGATGGGTTGACATTTCTAACTGTTGCGCATGATGTGGCCGACTGAACTCGCTTCGGAATTTTGAGGGTCCTCCTCAAAATTCTGCCCCAGTTTCTAATTGTGAGGGTAAATGAGATTTTTATTGAATTGTGAACGAACCCATAGGGCTTCCTACGTATCCCCTCTTCAACGGGAATCAGGTCAGGCGTAGTTTAGTTACATCATTTGGGAAAGCATAAAGAGTACACATAGTAGCGCTTGACTGCATCGGAATTGATTGGTTTTGGCCAAACTCCGTCCATTTCTGCAAGTATGGGAGCTCCTCCCCTCAGTACTCGATGAACCATATACGGACCTTGCCAGTTGGGAGAGAATTTCCCTTTGGCTTCATCTTGATGTGTAAATATCTTCTTTAACATCAGCTGCCCCGGTGTGAACTGTCTTGGCTCGAATCTTTTGTTGAAATCTCTGGTCATTCTGCTATGATAAAGTTGTCTGTGACATATTGCATTCATCCTTTTCCCGTCTATGAGGGCTAGCTGCTCAAAACGACTTCTTATTCCATTCCGCGTCGCTGAGCTCAGCTTCTTGTATGATTCTTAAGGAAGGAATTTTCACTTTAGTAGGAATAACAACTTCCGTACCATAAACCAGCAAGTAAGGAGTTTCCCCAGTTGATGTGCGGACTGTGGTGCGGTATCCCAGTAAGACAAATGATAGCTTTTTGTGCCACTATCATTGTTTTTCTATCATATTTCTCAATATCTTCTTGATGTCTTTGTTGGCGGCTTCTACAACTCCATTCATTTGAGGTCTATAGGCTGTGGAATTCTTGTGCTTGATTTTGAAAGTCTCGCACATGGCTTTCATCATATCACTATTTAGATTGGAGCCATTGTCGGTAATGGTTGATTTTGGAACTCCAAATCGACAAACAATATGGTTGCGGACGAAGTATGCCACGACTTTCTTAGTAACTGTTTTGTAAGATGCTGCTTCAACCCATTTGGTGAAGTAATCAATAGCTACTAAAATGAACATGTGTCCATTTGAGGCTGTAGGCTCGATCGGTCCAATGACGTCCATTCCCCAGGCGACGAATGGCCAAGGCGAGCTTGTTGCCTTGAGCTCATTTAGGGGTACCTTTATCATATCTGCATGTAATTGACATCGGTAGCACTTCCGGACATTCTGGATGCAGTCCGTTTCCGTGGTCGTCCAGAAGTAACCGGCTCTGAGTATCTTCTTGGCCAAGACAAAACCATTCATATGCGGGCTGCAAGTCCCGGCATGTATCTCTTCAATTAGTCTAGACGCTTCCTTTGCATCGACACATCTCAATAATCACAAATCGGGAGTTCTCCTATACAGGGTTCCTCCGATGTGAAAGAAACTGTTGGACAATCTCTGAAGCGTGCGTTTCTGAGTATGATTTGCAAGCTCTAGGTACTCTCCCTTTTACAAATACTCCTTGATATCATGGAACCATGGTTTTCCGTCTGCTTCTTCTTCAACATGGGTACAATATGCTGGCTGGCTATGGATCTTTATTGGAATAGGATCAATGAAGTTCTTATCTGTATGTTGTATCATGGATGATAGAGTGACCAGTGCATAGGCAAACTCGTTCTGAATTCTAGGGACGTGCCGAAATTCTGTCTTTGTGAACCTCTTTCTTAATTCCTGCACGTGGCGCAGATACGACAATATAGCAGGTCTGAATCACCAATTACTAGCAGCTCTTGAATATTCATGCCAATGGCCATGTTGAGCCCTAGGATGCAGGATTCATACTCTGCCATATTGTTGGTGCAGGGGAATCTGAGTTTAGCAGATATTGGGTAATGTTGGCTAGTTTCCGACACCAAGACTTCTCCCATACAGACTCCTTTGAAATTGGCTACTCCGTCAAAGAACATTCTCCAACCGTCAGAGGATTCATCAATGTCTTCTCCTATGAATAATACTTCTTCATCGGGAAAATATGTTTTTAGAGGTTCGTATTCTCCCCCCACAGGGTTCCTGGCAAGATGATCTGCCAATGCTTGTCCCTTGACCATTTTTGAGTCACATACGCGATGTTAAATTCACTTAGCAGGATTTGCCACTTAGCCAGCTTGCCAGTGGGCATGGGCTTCTGAAATATGCACTTCAACGGATCCATCCTTGATATGAGATATGTATCGTAGGCACAGAAGTAGTGCCTCAGCTTCTGGGCTACCCAGGTTAGAGCACAACAGGTACGCTCCAGTAGAGAATACCGTGCCTCGTATGGAGTGAACTTCTTACTCAGATAATAGATAGCATGTTCCTTTCTTCCTGTCTCGTCATACTGCCCCAGAACACAACCGAAAGCTCCATCTAATACTTCAAGGTAGAGTAGCAAGGGTCTTCCTGTCTCTGGCGGGATAAAAACTGGTGGCGTTGACAAATATTCCTTGATTCTGTAGAAGTCTTTTTGACAATCCTCGGTCCATTTAGTTGCAGCATCCTTCTTTGACATCTTGAATATCGGTTCACATATGACCGTGGACTGGGCTATGAACCGGCTGATGTAGTTAAGGCGCCCCAGGAAATTCATCACATCTTTTTTGTTCTTTGGTGGTGGTAATTTTGTGATGACTTTGACTTTTGACGGATCCAGTTCTATTCCTCGGCAGCTGACGATGAAACCAAGCAGTTTTCTGGCAAGAACCCCGAATGCACACTTCGTGGGGTTTAATTTCAGGTTGTATTTCCGCAACCTGTTGAAGAACCTCCTCAAACCTGCTATATGGTCGGGGGCTTTCTTGGACTAGATAATGACGTCTTCCACATATACCTCGATCTCTTTATGTATCATGTCATGGAAGATAGTGGCCATAGCTCTCATATAAGTGGCCCCAGCATTCTTTAAGATGAATGGCATCATCTTATAACAGTAGACTCCTCACGATGTGATGAAAGCTGTTTTCTCAGCATCTTCGTCGTCCATCCAAATCTGATGGTATCCGGCAAAAGAATCCACGAACGACTGAAGTTCATGCTTTGCACAATTGTTAATCAGGAAGTGTATGTTTGGAAGGGGGAAATCATTCTTTGGACTGGCCCGGTTGAGATCCCGGTAGTCAACACAGATCCTAACTTTTCCGTCTTTCTTGGGCATTGGCATGATGTTGTCTAACCATGTTGGATATTCAACTACCCTAAGGACCTTGGCGTTGATTTTCTTGGTAACTTCTTCTTTGATTTTCGGACTCATATCAGGCTTGAGTTTTCTAAGCTTCTGTTTCACCGGCGGGCACATTGGATTGGTCGGCAACTTGTGGGCCACAATGGATGTACTTAGACCAGTCATATCGTCGTACAACCCTGCAAATATGTCTTCATACTCTTTCAAGAATTGGGTGTATTCCTCATTCTCTGATGGCGATAAATGGATGTTGATGCGAGTTTCTTGGACAGTCTCTGAATCTCCCAGGTTGACTACCTCAGTTTCGTCCAGGTTGGACTTAGGTATGCTCTAGAAATCCTCAACTTCTCTGACAATTTCATCGGGTATAACATCCTCTTCTTCTGAATCGTTGTCCTTTTGTTGCGTTGTCTCATTGCATGTCACAGTCATCAGTTCATCAAGACAGGAAATAGTAATGTTGTATAGATAAAATTAATGAGAGAAAAATGATAATAAATAAATACTGATTCGTTGAAACGTAAAAGCGATTTTGAAAAT
Source organism: Nicotiana paniculata (assembly GCA_005239505.1). NCBI lineage: Eukaryota > Viridiplantae > Streptophyta > Magnoliopsida > Solanales > Solanaceae > Nicotiana > Nicotiana paniculata. Next base: position 6,587 of record ML314468.1, on the reverse strand, counting down.
TTAAACAAACATTTTGGAACATCATGATTTTATTGGAAAACGGAAAATGCGAAAAAGGAAATCATTAGCAAAAAATGAAGTAAATAACGATGTTCAGCCTTACTACCCCGGGACTCGTCGAGCCCTGGATTGTCTGACGGTCCAATTCTTGAGGAATGATCCCTTGCTCACAACTTGGATGGTAGGGCCTTACTCTTCCTCCTCCTCAACAATAGCACAATAATCCATGCCTTCATCTTCCAGGAATAGATTCTTCAAAGCTGCTAGAGTTTCTTCTTCTTCTTAACCCCATATGATATCAGCTTGCTGGAAAGTCTGCTCCAAATATGGTATAGGCTGTATGGATAGCAGGGATCGCACCATGGTGGCGACCAGTCTTCGTACTCCTGCTAAGTTTATTTGTATCCCATCCCAAAAGTGGTTCCATGGTGCTTCAGCTGTATTGGTATGGAAATCCCCTAAAGATTCTAACTGAGCCCTTTGCGAGGCTTATACCCGCTCCAGTTCAATATGCTTTCGATCTTGCTATCCCACCACTTATCCTTGTCAATTGCGTTGACCCGCTCGATGTGGTGATAGGTTTGTCCACCCAGCCTTCTTCTACCTTCAACCACCGGGATGTTCTGGAGACTATAGATAAGGTTGCTTCCATCTCCGTGGATGATTACTTCCTGGTGGTTCCATTCAAATTTCACTGCCTGATGCAATGTTGATGCCATAGCCCCAGCGGCATGTATCCATGGTCGTCCCAATAACAAGTTATATGACGCGGATACATCTATCACCTGAAATTCAACCTCGAAGCATGTAGGTCCCATCTGTAGACAAAGACTGATTTCTCCAATGGTGGGCCCTTTGAGAACCGTCGAAAGCCTTCACATTCATGGACCATTCTCTTATCTCGTACAATACTTTGCCCAATCTTTTGAGGGTTGTCAATGGGCAAATTCTGAGGCTAGATCCTCCGTTGATTAGAACCCTGGTAGTGAAAAAATCTTCACATTACACAGTAACGTGCAGTGCCTTGTTGTGACTTATCCCTTCAGGTGGCAGCTCGTCCTCGTGGAAAGTGATCTTGTGACTTCCCAGCACTTGTCCTACCATGTTGGCCATTTCTCCACTGGTGATGTTATTAGCCACATATGCTTCATTCAACACTCTCATCAAAGCATTCATGTGTGCTTCCTAGTTCTGTAACAATGACAGGATGCATATATGGGTTGGAGTCTTAGTCAGCTGATCTATGACTGAATATTCTTTGGCTTGCACCTTTCTCCGAAGATCTTCTAGACCTATTTCAATGACGGGTGGCCTATTGGAAGCATGTTTCCTAGACTCTGCCAAGTGTTCAGGTGTATAGACCCTGCCGGTCCTGGTCATCCCTTGTGCGGCACCAGCTTCTTCCATCTTAACCTTACGTTTCCTTCTTGATTCAGCCACGTAATCCCAAGGTACGGCATTGGTTTTGAAAAGCGGCGGGGTTGACACTGTCACTGTAATTTGTGCGGCTATATTCATTTCAAATGGGACTGGTGCCGTGGCAGGTGGGATTACCTCAACCTCAAACGGAACAGGTGCATTCGCAAATGGTGCCGCTTCAAACTTGAATGGGACTGACGCAGCTACCTCAATATCTCCTGATGGCTGAATCTAGACTATGATGGAATTAAGTGTGACCGCTGGCTTCTTTGGGTCATCACCTTCTTTGATTAATCCAATCGACCCCTCTGGGTCCCATTCTTTATCTATCTCTATCATGTTGATGCCTCCACCCCTATGGTCTGGGAGCGGATTGTTGTGAACATTGGGAGTAGCTTACTTTGCTTGGATGACCTTATTATAAATCAGAGACAAGCTTTTATCCTTAAGTGAACGGCATTCATCAATTTTATGCCCCTTCATGCCGGAATGGTATGCACAAGTTTTATTTGGGTTGACCCATTGGGATGGATTTTCAGGGATTACAGCAGGGATAGGAGTAACATAACCAGTAGCTTTTAATCTTTTCTACAGCTGGTCAATAGGTTCAGCAACGGCAGTATATTGCTTGGCCGGCCTGAGGTCAAATTGGGTCGAGGTCTTGGAAAATTTTGGCGAGCAGGGGGTGACTGCAAGTGAGAGGGTTAAGAGTTCTATATATGATAACAAAGGCTGGTTGGGAATATCTGGGAGATGTGGGTTGATAAGCAAGTGGGGGTGATGGTTGATAAGCAGGTGGAGGTGCTGGATGATATGTAGATGGGGGTTCTTGGTATGTGAGTGGGGAAGTTCGATATACCAACGGGGATTTCGGTCCCTGTGCAACCATTATCTTCCCTGTATCTTTCTTCTTGGATATACCACCAGACTGCAGGGCTTTGTTGGTGTCTTGTAGTTCTTCGAAATTAGTAACCATTCCGTTGTTAATCCTTTCTTCAATTCTCTCACCTAGTTTGATGATGTCAGAGAATTTGTTTCTCCATGTTGAACCTGAACCGATCCATGAAATCTGAGGCCATGCCTACCCAGTTTGACCACTTCTTAGGGTCTTGGCTGATGTACCAAGACAAATCATCTTCGGTGACGCTTCTCATGAACAATTTCATGTGAATCTTCTCGTCTCTTCCTACTCCAACCAATTTATCACAATAGGTTCTCAGATGGACCCTGGGATCACCTGTACCATCGAACATCTCGAACTTAGGTGGTTTGTAACCCTCTGGTAGTTCAACATCAGGCTGTATGTAGAGATCTTCATAGTTCAATCCCTCAACTCTTTTGCTTCCTTCGACGTCCTGGGCTCGGCTAGTCAGTCTCTTGAGTTCTTTGGCCAAGTTCTTAATGAGCATATCCTTCTCACTGATTCACGTGTGTAAGAAATAGGTTGGGTGGAGTGAGGTAGAGTCTCCTCGTATATGGGATTGTTTTAAGTTCCTGGAGCCTAAGCATAAAGGTGGTCATTTGTGGAGCTTTGGGGTTCAGGGATGATTAGTGGGGTGTTTCTCGGAGTGTGGCAAGTGTTGCATTAGTGGAATAGTTTGATTTTTCGGTGGAGTTGTACGGTGGTGAGTTGTGGGAGGGTTCTGTTTGTTTGGGGTATTCTAAGGAGGTATGGGGTTTTGGGTGTTCGGGTTATTGACATCTGGAACACTAAGTGAGAAGGACAGATTCGCCAAGTTTCGCACATGTTCAAGCTCCCCTTGGTGTTTCAACAACCTTTGCTCGAGTTGTGACATAACATCATTCTGAACCTGAGTACCTTGATTATCAGGATCTTCTGTTCGTTCAACTGTCATTGTGTTTTCCTTTCTGATATTGCTCAAATCTTCCATTTTGCCTTTGCCTTTGCCTATAAGTGGACTAGGAGGAGGAGGAGGTAGAGGGCCCCTTGATCTTGTGTGATATGATGATGATGCCAGAATGCACGAACCCAACCTTTCGGGAAGGGAATAAAAGAAAGAAAACAAAAGCAAAAACCAAAAGGTAGACAAGTCAGTGAGGATCATGAGAAAGTATTACAGAATTTAAACACACATTGCAGGGATATAAAAGCGTGTCTTAATTTGGGAGCCTCGTTGTGCCCGAGGTAGGCCTAGCGACAAGTTGATTTGGAGAACTTAGATGCCAATAATTGCCTCATTTCATTAATGTAAAAATAGATAAATCTAAAACGACACTGAATAATATAAGTCACTAATAGAACTTGGCCTTATTACATTTGAAAAAGCGGGTAAATCTAATCAACTTGGTCCCAGAAGGACCTTCCCAGGCTTGATCTTCTTGTCTCTGTCGATCAGGTTCCCCAGGTCATGCATGCCCAACAACAGGTATACTCTTGCTTTCAATCAACATATTGTTCGGTTGAATATCCAATAAAGAGGGTAAGTTTCCGAGGACCCTCTTCACATGGTGTTTGTCACTTGGCGAAAGGTCTTCCTACCAATCCAGCAACAATGGTGGTATTCTTTGGAACATGTCGAACCTGGGGACTTCGTGCCTCGTTTTCTGCAAAATAGAAAAGGTTAGACGCTTGCCCCCTCCGTATTCAACTACTTATACATTAGTGATTAGCATATTGGCATTTATTTCTCCAAATCAATGCACAGATCGTGATCGCGCCTGTTGGGATTACAAGAACCCCGGTGGACTTTCGGATAAGGCTGTCTTAAAGGGTTTTCATGCGAACAAAATATTAACCCGGCTAGGTTTGACCATGATGCATGTACAATTATAATCAGATTAGGGTTTCGATGGGGTTTTAGATTGGTACCCTCAAGCAGACAACGTGAGGGGAAAAGGCACGGAACCGTCGACTGCACCGCTGATCAACTAATTTTACCGCAAATAAACCTTTACGAATTTAGGGGTGATATAAAATAGGAAGAGTGCAACCACTCATCAAGAATTGCTATAGGATTTGTATTGGCACGAGTGGGATATGATGTTGAGCATGATTATGCAACAATAAAAACATGTCGTCGTTATTTGCACGTTATGAAAGCGGTAAATACAACGGTTATGATTGAAAAGCAATTACAACGGAAAACAAAAAGAAACATGTATGTTTCATTTAAAAGAATAAATACTTGGGAAAGTAAACAATTAATTGTGCATAAAGGGAAAGGGAAAGGGGTGCAAGTTTTAGAAAAATAAAGAAAAATCCAAAAGCAGTTTGAAATGATAAAATCCTAGAAATCCCCAGTAGAGTCGCCATGCTGTCGCACACCTTTTTTCCTCTCCTTTCGGATCGGTCAGGGTTTTTGACGTTATTGGGACAACTCATTTCCTTTTGGGAAAAGGGATGTGAAGGACTTGAAGAGTCGCCACCTAACGAATTAAGGTGCGTTAGGGAACCTATTAAGGGTTATAATAACACTAATTGAGTAACCAGATATTGGGTAAGGGCTTGAAATTACTCCAAGGAAAAGGTGTTAAGCATCACTCAAAGTCCATAAATATGGTTCCCGGCCAAACAAACTTTGTGAATCTTAGCAAGTAGCAAATAAACAATCAAGTATACACATGGCAACAAGTAATGGTTGTGAAAAGATTCGCAGTCTAAGCATACATATGTAGGGAATAGGGGAGTCCTAAGTTGTTAATCCTATAGGATCACATCAATGCAATATCCGGTAATCACTCCTCAAGGGCTACACATGGCATTAGTGCATCGGTGATCATATCTATATTTACCCTTTACCCCACCCCTTAGCGGTTATTAAGCGAGTTTATTTAGCGATCTCTATGCAAGTTGTTACCCATCTCATCTTAATGGTTCTAGAGGATTTTAGGACCTCTAAGTATAGGTAGTTCTAGACAGACCCCTAAGGTTTTAAAAGGACAAAATTCTAAGCGACAGGAAAGAACAAATACGACTAATCATATAAATACAGGAAAGCGTTATGAGGCCCAGATTTACCTCCACAAGTAATGCACATAATCAGCACGTCTCAAACACAAACAAGAGGCAGTTTTATTAGACAGGATATCTAAGTGAATGTCAATGCACAGAAATATGCAGCTTTATTTTTATGAACTCAGGAGCAGGGGCCTAATCAGTTTGCCTACTGAATTTTAAGCATGTTAACATTTAGACAGTTCAGAAGTTGTTTTACCTAAAAGCATGTTGTTGTAGGTGATACGAGAATGCAGAGATTGTTACTAATTTTATTAAGAGCAAGACAATTAGATGTAACACTGTTTTTTCCTTTTTCGTGAGTCAGTAGTTAAACTAGGTGTTGTTAAGCAGATGCAAACGAAATCCTAGAGCAGGATATCTAATATACACATATAAATGCAGGATGGTTAAGACATAATTTCAGGATACACAGAATTCCTAAAGGCATGATTTCTAAAATGAACAAAGAGGATAACAGAATGATCGAAACATATTTTTTTGAATGCACAATAGTAACAGTTTTATATTGATTTTATTATCCTAGGAGCAGGATTTCTAAGTGGTAGGCATAAGAATAAATTAAGGACATGCAGTATGTTAAAGCAGTAAACATGAAAGCGTTGAAGACATGATATCTAATGCATGTTTGGCATGGTTTGAATGATTATGTTGGTCCTAAGCATGGATTTTAATGCAGATAGAAATAGTTCAAAGCCTAAGACATGCTTTCTACCCAATCATAGAATTACATAGTTACCCTCCCCATTTCACTAGCCATCCTCAATATCTGTTTACAATAACTATTATAAACCAGTAGCTGAATGAATTACATAAATAGATAGAAAAGAAGAAGTTAAACTATAAGGAGCCTGAAGCATGCCCATATATACCAGGTGTTCATAACCTCAACTGTCAAAGTTTNGTAAGGAATTCTGTTGACCGAGGGGAAGGTGTAAGGCACCCCTCGAGTCCCGCGGTTCTAGCACGGTCGCTTTATTGACTCATGTAAGGCTTAAGTCAATTTTTAGCTATTCTTGTATTTTATTGATCATGGCTTATTTATTACCGCTTAATTAATTATTATATTTTTATTACTTGTGTTTACGAAGATGCGGAACGCACACAAGGTACTTCTTTGAAATTAAATTATTAAACCAAGGTACGGAATATACACATGGTTATAGCATAATTACTTTTAAATCTAAAGGCA
>MDKI01190360.1:0-28548 GCA_005239505.1 Nicotiana paniculata | reverse complement strand
AAAAACAAACTCAGCAGGGACAATTTTATCGACTCCAGGTTCACGAAGGCGTTCGCCTCTACCTCTAGATAAAGACCGGGAAACACTAAACCTCGGAGAAATTGGAGATCTAGTGGAAAGAGGAGGAACTATCTGAGAAGAAGAGGAGCCCCTCGAAGGAGTAGATCCTAGACTTCTAAGTCTACCAACCCTCCGACTCCTAGTCGGAGCAGAAAATGACGTTAAACTTTCAATATCTATTACTCTTTGAGGTTGGTTTGAAGAAGACATGTTTACAAAGGCAAAGAAGAAAGTTCTTTACAAAAGACAAAGTTAGAAAAGTGTTTCGTGGAAGTAAAGAAAAGAAAAAATATATTTATGCTTGAAGACAACCGTCAAACATGAAGAAAAAGAAATATAATGATGAAAAATCATAATTGAAGACGTCACTTCGGGACTGGCACAGCCGCAAAAAGCCCTAAAAGATGCCGAGTAAATGTAGAACCAATCCGAAAAGGACACGTGGTATGATTAAATGGAAGTGACAAACACGCCTATGGTGCAGAGAAGGATGCAATGATTCAAGGAAAAGCGGCGGCAAAATATTCCCGCCATAAATGAATATCCACTTACCAAATATTAATCGTTAAATATATGGTAAGTGGGGGGACTATCTGTATTGGTAAAAAAAAGTTTCACACGTAAGCCAACTTTTGACTACTCAGCTAGTCACGTGTACACAGGAAAACGCGACAGCTGGACGTGATTCTTTGAAGAGGTACGGTTCAGTAAACCCACGAACTTATCAGCCACGGGAAACTCAACTTGATCAAAACGGGAGAGAGGCACGGTCAGAATGAATCTAGACAAAGCTACGGGCAGATTCAAAGACCCGCAATTGATTACTCGAACGTCATGTAACCGAACCCCAATTACCGTTATCTTTTGTAACGCCTCATTAATGTCATAATTAGTCATTAATGAGTAACCATAGCAAGTGTCGTACGTTATAAGAATCTTCTATATAAGGGAGGGGAATACAGCTTGTAAAAGCATCTGATTCTCGAATACAATTAACTTCGATTTTCTATATTTCTGCAATATTGTCTATTATTCATTTTTCTCCATTACCTTATATCAGTAACCCGTATTCATCTTAAAAATAAGCTTTAGTCAAATGGTCTAATTCTTTGGTTAAACGGCATTAATTATACTATTCCAAGAAAAACCTTCAATAATCTCACACAAGAGCGAAGACACATTGGCCTAAGGGTGGTCAATTGATCACCCTTCATCAAAAATTATATTATGTATATAAACAAAATATTAAATTTTAAAGGTATATAACATATTATTAAACACCTTTGTCACTATATTTTTTTCATTTCTTTCCACTTTGAACGCTGTTGGAAAATATTTTGACTCCCCAACTGATCTCATATCCAAACACCCCCGCCCCCACCAAAAAAAACACACACACAGAGTCACACAAGTCCGTACAAAGTCATATCAACAAAACGCACATCTCATTATCACCACTTCATTCATCATTCTCTTTCTGTTTCTTACCTGAAAAAAAATGAACCACCAAAACCACCACCGTCCGGCGAGCAAGAGGGGCGGCGGTGGCGGAGGAGGAGATCCAACAACAGTAGTCCAACCAGGTCAAGTAAATTTCCGACTACTCTGCCACGTCAACACCGCAGGCGGAGTCATCGGAAACTCCGGCACTGTAATAAAGAACCTCGAAGCTCATACCGGGTGCAAAATCCGGTTCGAAGAAACTTTACCAAATTGCCACGAACGGGTTATAAACATCACTGGTGACTCAAATATAGATAAGAAAATAGGGATAAGCTATAATAACAGTGAGGAAGTTGAGGAGGTAGTGGAAGTTTCTAGAGCCCAAGAAGGTTTGATTCGGGTTTACGAAAGGGTATTGCATGTTGAAGGGAATGAAGGTGGGGCAATAGGGTGTAGATTGCTTGCAGTTAAAAGTCAAATTGGAGCTTTAATGGGAAAAGGTGGTACCATTGTAGAGGGTATAAGGAAAAGTACAGGTGCCAAGATTAAGGTTTTGAAAATAGATCAGCTTCCTGCTTGTGCTGTACCAGAAGAAGAGTTGATTCAGGTGTGTGTTATATACACTGATGGTTTAATTAATTTTTTACACCATAAGTGTAATTTAATCTTGTTATAACAGGTTACTTACCATTTTTTTTTTGTGATTTTTTCCATAGAGTGATCAGTGAACAGGCTATTTACCATTTATTCTAGGATAATGATCAATGCTGTTAAATAGAGTTACATGCAATTACCATTTAAATGATTTGATTGTGTAAATGTTTTTTACACTTTCAGTGCATAGAACTTAAATTCTTCCTAAAATAACGAGTTTTGACTTTTATTGTGTTGTATTTTAATTCTGTGCTTTATTAGTTCGGTGTTTTTGACAGGGTCTTTTTAGTTTGATTGGAGATTGTGTGACAGTGAGATTGAGAGAATCATTGTCGGAGAACCACTAAATTGTGACAAGTTATTGAATATTGAAATGAAGTGGACTTAGATAGAGTGGAATCAATGTAGAGGATTTATTTCAACTAGTTTGGGATTGAGAGTTAGTTGTTGTTGTATTGACCTATTCAATTGTTGTCCATAGTTAGCTTAATGTGTGGTGAACTAGAAATGAAATGTCAGATCTGTAGGACTAATCTTTTCTGTAGATTCTGGTGAGAATGGTAATAGAATGTGGTTTGAAGAAAGGAGTTCTCTGGTGTGGCTACCCGCCTATGTTGATCTCTTTCTTTAAGGTGGATGAAGAGGGAATCTGGTAAATTTGGTACATCAAAGTCCCTGATATTACTGCCACATGTTTGACAGCCACAACAGACCCTGGAAACAGCCCCTCTGCCTTCTTTAAGGTAGGGGTAAGGTCTGAGTAAACTCTACCCTCCCCAGATCCCACTTGTGTGACTACACTGGGTATGTTGTTGTTGTATGTTCGACAGCCACACCCAAAAAAAAATTCGTTGAAAAAGAAAGGAGGGGAAAGGTATGTTGTCGCTTTAAATGAAACTCATGGGATGAATGTCTTAGCTCGAGTGCGGAGATCAAAACTCAGTGTGTATTGACGTGAGAGTTGGGAAAGTTAGTTATTACTTATATTGAGGTGAAATGAAGGACTTACTAGATCTGGAAATTGGCTTTTCTTTTGTTCCTAACGAAGAGACAGTGTTGGAGAAGCATGTAAGCATATGGCAACTTTTGCATCCTTTTTACTATTTTCTTGTGTTCTTTTTCATTTTATCTCCGGGCATTACTCTCTTTTTGCAATTAAGATTTACATCTCATATAATGGAGAGCAAGGTGACAAATGACAAAAGAACTCCTTACTCTGATATTTTAGTTCCAAATTTGTCTTCTGTAGTGGAAAATCGAGATACATTTGTATGTGGCAAATGAAGAGATATCTATGTAGGGGAAAAAATATGCATTCGGTTTATCTCTAAGTGATTATCTTAAATCAATGCAGATAATGGGTAGAACTTTGGCCGTAAAGAAAGCATTGGTTCCTGTTTCTCGGCGTCTTCAAGTCCGCTTACCAGCTGAGAGAACAACAGCCCACGTTACTTCGGAAGGCGCATTCCATGAACAGTCTGTGGACTTTCTTCTGGATTCCAAACCCTCGATACCACCTTTGCAAAGAAATGCCGTTAATGATTCTTCAGTAGTCCAGTCATTATCATCAGATGTTGATAGAGTTTTGAATCTGGATGCGGACAGTGCGCAAAGAAAAGTAGTCTTTAGATTTCTTTGCTCTAATGACACTGCTGGAGGTGTGATTGGCAAGGGTGCTATTATTGTCAAAGCTTTAGAGAAAGAAACTGGAGCGTCTATAAAGTTTTCCACTCCAATTGCAGGGTCAAAAGACCGTGTTGCCACCATATCTTCGGTTGAAGTTCAGTGACTATTCATTACTTCCTTTAACTTCTAGTCATGCCAGTTTTTCCGTTGTGCTTCATTAATGACACTTTGATAGGTTTTTGCAAATGCCTTCTTCTCTAACTGTTTTGAGATCTTCTTTAGAGCAGGGAGCCATTATACTCACCTGCACAAGTTGCCACAGTTCGAGTGTTTGAAAGATCTTTAGAAGTTATCCGTGTAAACAGACACATACCTGGTGTGGGGAAGGGTGGTTCCATAAGTGCAAGAATCTTAGTTGGATCGAGTGAAATCAAATGCCTCCTCGATGAAAGGGGAAGAGTTTCATCGGATATAGGTTTATCGACGGGGGTTGAAGTACAGCTATTGGGTGCAGAGCACACTCTAAACTGTGCTGCAGAGAATGATAAAGTGGTACAGGTATGACATAAACTACTACCTTGATCTCTATGACTCAAAGTATCGACAGTTCTGTCCTTTCTTAACGTATTTCATGACCATAAAATAACTAAATTTTGGTTCACCTCTATGTTAACCAATAACGAAATGGGGAAAGAACAAATGAATATCTGACTAAATCTCAATACAACAATCTCAAATTAGAGAACTGGGAATAAGAATTACTACCAATCCTGTTTCTCTTGTATTCTTGTAAGGGTGTTATAGAAAAGATGTTCAAATCTTGGATTCATTACAGTTGATTGAGTTTTATGAGAATCAGCATATGCTGGCTTAATTAAGGAAGTTGTGTTGACAATTAATCACATGTACTTGATATTTTAAGTCACTTATGAATCTCCAATGGAGCTTGTACTTGTGGTGAATTATCAAAAGAATTTAGGCTTTAATATGGTGGATTAACTTCATACAACTAAGTTTTAAATATTCATTAAATGTACCAAATATGGTTTAAGCATATTCATTAAAATGTACCAAATTTGGGAAAAAAAATTAAAATGTTACCAATGCAATTTAAGCATATTCATTAAAATATACCAAATACAAATAAATTTTGCATATTCTTTTTATTTTGTTTATGTACTTCATGTAATTCAGTTGTTGCATAACCTACTTCTAAATTATGCAATAATAATAATCAACAGTTAAACAACCTAAGTTGCTTGGACTCCTCGCTTTCGGTGCCGCACCCGTGTCGACACAACGTGAGTGTGGGATCTGTACCGTATTTGGTCAACAGATACTTTGACCAAAATCGACCGAGAAATTGTATCCGGAAATTTTTATGTTAGTCTTAGTTCTTTTATCTCCTTCTCGGATTCTCCTCTTGATCAATATTTTCTCCTTCTCGGAATACCTTGTAACTTCTCCACATAATGTCTCATAATGTGGGCATATTTTTTATAACTTTTTAGATATTTGGACTAATTTTTAGCAACTATTCGAGTTTTTTCAAGCTTCCATGGCATGTCATCTTGCTTCGACTTCTTAAAAAAGAAAAAAAAGTCTTTTTGCTTCGACTTCTTAAAAAAGAAAAAGAAGTTATCTTGCTTCAATTATTGCAACAGCCAGACAATCTAGCACACCGCATAAATGCTGTTGTTGCAAGTTGCAACCATTATATTTTCACTTATCTTGCCGGATGAAGCTTAGACCTATTCTTCAATGTTCTTTCTTTTGAATGCTCTTAAGCTTCATGCCTTGAAGTTCAGAAACTTCAGATGCATTGAACTAACCAAGTTGCAATAATTCAAGTGGAAACTACACTAACCTTGGCTCTAGTTTAATGTCTCCTGTTCTTGTTATAGAAGTTGTTGCTGCTTGAGATGATATTATAAAACAGTCATTCCAACTACCCATAACCTGTTTTTGAACTTGAACTGCGAAGCTTACAAGTTGCTGTTCAGCTATGAGGTCTAATAGCTGTTTCTAGTTAATGGTAATTACAAAGGGGAGACTAAAATCATGCCGTTCACTAAGATCCAACTAGCTGGCAAAACCCAAAAATCCTTGAACGTGTTTTTGCTTTTTTCACATTTAACTGGACTGCCCTGTCTTGTGCCCAATTTCCAGTTTAACCAATTGAACTGGCCAGTTCAGTCTGGTCTATAAATACCTATCATATTCTTTGTAGTTCTTGTATCAAACTTCAACGAATAATTCCATTATAAAAATTCTTTAACCAAAATCTATCTGCTATGATGCGTTCAGTAATCTGTAATTAGTAATTACAATAATCAAGGAAATTAAGGTCGTGGAAAGCACCTCCACTAAGGGGGAAAAGTACCATATCAAAAAATAATCCAGGAAATTAAGCTGAAAGTTATTTGTTAATGTAAAACTCGAAAGAAGAACTAATAGTGTGTCATGTATGTCTCCTTCTGTAAAACTTAAAAGAAGTAGTGACAAAAAGTACTAAAATAGTGCCTCGGGGCTTAGTTCAAGTGGCAAAGGTCGAGGGACTTGTGAGTTGGGTCATAGGTTCGAGCAGGGGCGGATCTAGGGGGGCGGGAGGGGTTCATCCGAACCCTCTTCGCCAGAAAATTACCCTGTGTATGTAGGGTTAATTTTGTTTTTATGGATATATATTATATGCTGCATCCCCTTGACACAAGCCTAAAGCCCAACTTAGTAGTCAAGGATGTTCAAACTCACTTTAAGGGTGCATGTTCGATTCCCAGTACCCACACTCAGAAAGTGTTCTTTTGCAAAATTTCAAGATTTGTTCTGCTTGAGTTCAGTTTTGACATTTTTTTCTCCATTCCTATAAATATCTGACATTTTTTCTAATTTAATTACTATTGAAGTAATTGTTTTTGAAATCATTTTTTGTTTATTATTTATTATACATGATATATTTTTGCCTTTTCTTCTTAGAATGCCTTCTTTTACTAGCAATTTATTTTATTCTCTTGAAAAAAATTAATTCAAAACAAACAACCCTATTAGTTTAATCCAATATATTGTTAGCATGATTTTTAACAATAGTTTAATTTTCGTTTAGATTCAATTTTTTTGTTGAATCCGTTTGACATTACATTTAAATAAAAAAAAATCGACGAACCCATTTGGCGAAACTTTTTACTGATCACTTCTTTACAATACCGAATCCCTTTGCTCAGAATCCTAGATCTGCCATTGGTTCGAGCTTGTGCCATGCCAACTAAGCCTGGTATTTAAGTGGAGAACGGTAGGTGGGCCATTTATCCCTATGTTTTGAAAGCCAGTTTATTGGTTAAATTTTTATAAGGTAGTCTCTCCTTTGCAAATTGGATGTCTATAGTTGACTTGGCACATGTACCAACTATAACACAATAACAACCATGCCTAAACCTCAAGCTAGTGTGTGTGTGTGTGTGTGTGTGTATATATATATATATATGTATGTATATATATATTTTATTTTATGTATCTGTGTGTGTGTGTGTGTGAATATGCATGAATCATGTCGCTTCATTCAGACCTGTATCGATCCTATATTTGAAGATGTAGGCTCTAGCACTTAAAATTCTTTACATTTTTTACTTGCATATGAATCTCCAAGGAGAATAAACTAAGCCTTAATTACACCTAATTGGTAACCCTTATAGGGATTTTTCTCTTCTATTGTGCACTATTTGCGTTAAGTTTGCATGGATTCCAAGAGATTGAAGGTCTTACAAGACGGTATAATTCCATGTGATTTTAGTCTAACTATGAAGATGAAAACATATACCCTTGAATGGAAGGTGAAGACCCCTGGTCCATTGGTAACTTTTTGGCCTTTTCTTTCTTTTGAATTATGGATCAGAGAAAAGTGGGTCTTATGTGCCCAAGGGTTGGTCTAATGATAAGAACGCAACATGTGATGTATGTGTTAGGCGCACATCACGGGTTTGAAAGGCAGTATTTAAGTTGAGAAAGATAGTGGAATTGACCTATTATCCACCGAGATTTGAACCGGGTTCTAGCTCAGAAATTTCACGGTTACCAAAAAAAGGTGACCCTTGTGTAACTCTCTGTGGTACAAAATTCGTATTAAAATGGTTTTGAAAAGGTTATCAATGGGGCTCTTGTTTTAATCCGTTAGTTGCAGAATGTTGAGGCATGGACTCTCTTGAATTCTGATTAACTAGAAGGGAAAGTCCTAAACCAATCAAAAAACTATAAGGGGAAGTACCTCTTGCTAACCTAAAAATTTATTGTCCAGCGAGCTTACAAAATCTTAATGGTGGTGGGGTTAACATGCAAAGAGTTTGAGATGTGATTTTAACCCTCCATATTTTTGAAATTTTCTAGCGGGGTTCATGCAATATTTCACTTTGAAATATTTTTACATTCATGTGTGGTTTATTTGCAACTGGATGATAAAGACATTATTCTGCAGGTTGTTGGCGAGCATGACAGCGTGAAGAGTGCCCTTTTTCAACTTACTGGTAGGCTGAGGGAGGCCTTCTTTTCCAGTTTGGTTTCTGAAGAAGCAGTACCTAGAGATTATCCTTATTCTTCGCGCTCCCATGGAAGTCTCCATGAAATTGGTACTAGTATGCCTTCTCAGTTGGATCACTTGCCCAGATTTTCTTCTCTTGACAAAATGGATCATCTTGGTTTTATGCCAAATCTTGGTGGTCCTCATACGTTATTACAGGACAAACAGGTTTGAAAGCTGTATCCTGTTTACTTACTGGGATTCACTCCCTCCTTTTCTTCTTTGTCTGGAATACGTCTATGGGGACTTAATGCTTGACGGTTTTTAATTGCAGTCCAAGCATAGATTGAATGGCAAAACAATCAAAGAAAGCATGGGTGGCTGGAAGAGTTCTCAAGGTGGACCTGCAAGTGGAAGGTTTGAGTTGTGACTGACATTCAATACAAAACTTATTTCATATTTTTTTATTGTCTTATAACAGAAACTTCATACCTGAAAATCAAAGCTTCATATCAGAAACTTGTTGTCTTCATAACAGAAACATATTTTTATTGTGGCTGAAAGTTTTTTTTTTTTTTTTTTTTACAATCAAAACTGAAGCTATATGTACCTGCTTTGTGATGTTTCTTGCTATTTTGTTGGCTGAGCAGGATGGATGCAAAGAAAACCATTGTGATCACTGTTTCAGGACAAAAAATTAGTTCTGTTTATGGCGAGAATGGTTCCAATTTGGCTCGATTGAAAGAGGTAAACTCAACACCCTCCCAAAAAGAAAAGGAATAAAATGATGGAATAAAAGAAGAGAGGGCAACAGATCAGAGCAACAGAATGCTAAGGGAAGGGTGAGGACAGATAGGAAAGATAACTAGGATGAACCAATGCGATTCTGAGCCCAATTAGGGTCAGGATCAAGTTGTTAACATGATTTTATGATATTTTCATTATTATCAACACATGAATGTTATATTAGTTGTGTTTGTTCTCTATGTTATGGATCAGATCTCTGGAGCAGCAGTCATTCTACAAGATCCAGGTCCTGGAGAAAGTGATGGAAAGGTGATCATATCTGGTTCACCTGAACAGATCCAGATTGCACAAAGCGTTCATCAAGCCTTCATCCTCTTATAATCAGAAGATAGGTGCTACCCCCATATGTCGATGAGATTATTCCTTCGTCATTAGTGAATAGTTATGGTGCATTTGGCAACCTGTAAGTATGCATGCTCCATACCTACATTGTCTAGGTTCTTACTTTGAAAAGTAGTTGCTAGACCTTGGGTAAATACACCAGTCTGTGTAAAGCCTTTGTGTTTAAATTTACATTTGCGGTCAAGCTTAGTGCGAAACAACAAAACACTACTGTTGCCATTGCTCTGTAAATTGGTTGAGCTAATGTGGTACCAGGCGTGGTGCACCAATTTCTTTGTGGAAGTGGATCTGAGATTGAAACTCATGGGTTTAACCCTTAAGGTTCAACAACTGAACCTATTGCATTTATGAAATTATGGGTTCAGAATTTATACTTGTTGAAATTTAGTGATTTTTAACATATGTAGTTGTGCTGTGTGTCGAAACTGCTGGTGTCAGTGGTTCAACTGAAGCCATGCTCCATCTGCCTCTGACCCTTTCACATCTGTCTTCGATAACTTGATCTTAATGTAACCTTCACATAGGGTGCAAATTGACTCTTGATATTCTTATTGTTAATGGATTCTTCATGCGTTGTATCCGGAGATGGAAAGAGATGTTTTTATGTCAGCAACAGGAGTCCAAACTTATGGAATTAATGATCTTGTAGCGGTTGAATGAAAATAACATGGATCTTTGAGATTTTATTTTCGAACTAAATATTCTATTAAATAGAAGTAATTCACCATCATTCGGTAACACTAGACCGTTTGGAAGGAAGATTTTTTGCATGTGAGTAGACGTGACAAATGAATGATAGATACATTTTTTAGTCGTGAAAGGATAAGGCTGTGTACAATATACCCTTGTGGTCCGGCTCTTACACTAAGCTCCGCGACTGGGCTGCCCTTAAAGCGTTAACTTTATTGTGACCATATGTGAAATTAACCCTCTTTAGCGGAGGGATTATGAATTCCTACCTTTCCACAATTATATATCTCTTAATCATGGTTAAGTGTAAAAAGTGAATGAGCACATTCATTAGTTTGGTATAAATACCCGGTGTGAATAAATCTTTATCAGCCTAGCAAAAGGGAGACATTATTTAATCTGGCTGTTTCATTTGGCATGTTTTAAAAAAGAACAAGGACTTAAATCTCCTTTTCCTTAAGCACAAAAAATAAAAAGACAACAGTTTCTGCATCACTACACAAAAATGACACTAATATACACGGGCACAAGGTAATAATAGGTTATACATCTGATTAATCCAGTGCTAAAACAATGACACATTTTCCTGGATCTATGATCTAATCCTTCTCTTAAACTCTATAGAATTTCACTTGGCAAATCTAATTTACTACAAGAGCTTCCTTTGGTCTTCCCAACACTGTTAATACTGTAGCAGATATGTGCCTAGATGACAAACCAGCTGCTTCAATCTGATCAAGTGGTGAGCCATGATCTATGTATCTATCTGGAAGTACCATTGACCTCAACTGCAAAGTTCAAATTCAAAAATTAAAAATGCAAAACAACAACAACAACAGACTCAGTATATTCCCACAACTGGAGTCTGGGGGGAGTAATGTGTACGTAGTGAAGGTAGACCTTACACTGACCTAGTGAAGGTACAAAGACTGTTTCCAATTAAATCGCAAAAAAGAACGAGAAAAATGACAAACCTACTTGCCAAAAAGATTCTTGAATTTTATATTTTAATGTGTTTGGTATGACATAAGTCATTTTCCATAAAAATATTTTTTGGTGTTTGGTTTGTGATTTGATGAAAATTTTGAGTTCTAAAGATTAATAATAATATCGTCAGTTGAAGCAAGTAATGTGAAGTTAAAAGTTAAGATTGTTGTAAGAAAAAACTGATTTTCGTCTGTAAGTTAGGGAAGTCATTTCCTCGTTATGACGTAAAATGTTTCCGAGGAAATGTTTTCTAGTAATCAAACACCAGAAAATGATTTTTCTCAAAGATTTTCTTTCCTGAAAAATGACTTTCGTTGTACCAATCACACTTTTATAATGCTTTTACCTTAAGTGGTCCATCCAAAATGCTGTTTAGGCTTAGGAAATGAGAAACATGTGAGCCAAATCCTCCAATTGATCCTTCTTCAACAGTGATCAAGATTTCATGTTCTTTGGCTAATCTCCTAATAAGATCAGCATCCAATGGTTTGCAGAACCGAGCATCGGCTACTGTTACTCTTATATTATGTGTATTTAGGATGTCTGCAGCTCCCAAACATTGTTGTACTATGGAACCATATCCTAGAATGGCAACCCTTTCACCTTCTCTTACTATTCTTCCCTTACCAACCTGTTGATATTGCAATATAGACATAAATGCCAACATAATTTAGAGCCTATTCGGTTTAACTGATCGAGAGTAGCTCATAAGCATCAAATGTTGGAAAAAAAAAATACTCTTAAGTGGTGATATTGATTCTATAAATAAGTCTTTACGTGTTTGGATAGAGTGCTGAAGCTGATAATATGCAGTTGATGTTTCGTTGTAAAAGTGCTAATAAATACTTTTTGGTCAAAATGACAATGTCCTTAACTTTTTTTAAAGTATAAATTAGAAAAATGTCTTTACAAGGAGAAGTGCGAACGAAAGAAATGAAATAGAGAGGAGTTAAAGGTTTTGTTTTGGGAAGGGTATTTCGAGAAGTACAAAAGATATTAGGGATAAAATAGTAAAAATCTTGATCAAACCAAATATGCTTATAAGTTGAGTTGAGGGTGACCAACTCATGACGTTAGGTTGATTTTGGCTTATAAGCACCTTTTGTGCTATGTGGATATTTAAAAAAGTGCTTATAAGCTGATTTGATCAGCTTATGAACTTACACAAACACCGTCCGAGTCATTTTTTGTTGAGATGTTAGTAGAGATGAATTGGTAATGAATTTGTACCTCAATTGGTATTCCCTTATTGTTGGGAGGAAGAAATGCACCAACTCCATTTCCTCTAGGAAATCTGAAACAACTAGGCCTATCATCAATAGCTGCTGCTGTTGCAACCATATGCATTAGCTCTGCTTCATCTGATGGAGCCATGACTACCATATTAGGTAAACATGCCATGTATGCGACGTCGAATGCTCCACAATGTGTTGGACCATCTGCACCAACTAAACCAGCTCGGTCCATTGCAAATCGGACAGGTAGCTTCTGAAGATCCACGTCGTGCACCACCTTTTTACAATTATGAAATTTTAGTACAACAATCTGAAAGGATCCCGTGCTTCAAATGTTATAATACCATTCTCTTATTTACCTGGTCATAGCCTCGTTGTAAGAACGAGGAGTAGATAGCACAGAACGGTTTTAGGCCTTCTGTAGCTAAACCAGCTGCAAAGGTAATTGCATGTTGTTCAGCAATGCCAACATCAAAACAACGTTCTGGGAATCGTTTCTGGAAATAATTGAGGCCAGTTCCACCACCCATTGCAGCATGTATAGCTACAATCTTGTTATCAACTTCAGCTTCTTTAATCAGGGATTCAGCAAAGTATTGAGTATATGAAAGCGTAGACGATTTAGCCTTAAATTGCTTTCCTGTTTTCGGATCAAACTGTACCACCCCTGATAATTACAAACATAAAACCTTAGTCCTCTTCAAAATTTTACAATACGAAAAAAAAAAAAAGGCAGCCCGGTGCGCTAAGCTCCCACTATGCGTTGGGTAGGGGGAAGGGCCAGACCACAAAGGTCTATTGTATGCAGCCTTACCCTGCATTTCTGCAAGAGGCTGTTTCTATGGCTTGAACTTGTGACTTCCTTTCCTGGTCCTATGACAACAACTTTACCAGCAAAATTTTACATGTAATCTTTTTATTTTATTGCCTTACCATGCATTTTATCAGCTGCTGCTTCAGCTGGAGGATAACCTTTTCCTTTCTCTGTTACAATGTGAATTAGAACTGGTCCTGGTGCTGGCATTGATTTTACCTTCTTTAAAATAGTAATCAAATCTTCAATATTGTGTCCATCCACTGGACCAATATAATATAATCCTAACTCCTCAAAAAGAGTTGAACCAGAAGCACTAATCATCCCCCTTGCATATTCATCAACTTTAGCTGCAACTTCATGTGCTTGAGGGCCAATTTGCTTTGTTATACTCTACAAAAACACAAGAAACATCCTTTACATTTAACAACTTTGCCTAGTCTCAATCCTTAAATAATAAAAAAGGGCCGCCCGGTGCACTAAACTCCCGCTATGCGCGGGGTCCGGAGAAGAGCTGGACCACAAGGGTCTATTATGTGCAGCCTTATCCTACATTTCTGCAAAAGGCTGTTTTCACGGCTCGAACCAATGACCTCCTGGTCACATGGTAGCAACTTTACCAGTTACGCCATACTAAACGAAAAATGAACCCGATATACCTTTGCAGTTTCACGAAGTTGTCTAAACTTAGTACTAGCTTGAATTTTGCTTAAGGCACTACTGAGTGCTCCAACTGGAGTTGCAGGGCCATCTAAAGTTGCAGTTGGTAAAGAAACTTGTTCATTATCATTTAATATGACAATAAGATTCGCGTCGAGAAATCCTGCATTATTCATAGCCTCATATGCTTGTCCTGCAGTCATTGCTCCATCTCCAATTACAGAAATAACATGGTTGTTTTTGCCTAAAAGATCTCGCGCAACTGCCATGCCTGCAACACATTATTTAACCTAAGTAAACTTGGAATTTATTTGGATTTATCTACTTTTTTCCTAGTGAAAACGTAACAGCTCAGACCCAACTGTCAAGATATTGACCGTTGTAACCCAACCTTTGGGCCATCACGGTTTTGTTCCCTTTGGCTTTAAACCAAAAGGCACCTCAATGGGATTCAAATCTTGAACTCGCCTTTTTATAGCGTCAATTTTCCCTCTATTTCGATGTGGGATTTGCCCAAGGCAAGTTTTACAGCTAACCTCTTTTCGAGGTCAACCGCCAGTAGTCCGTGAGCTGTTACATAAAGTAATATAATGTGGCTGAAAATATTACCTAGACCAGCAGAGATACTTGTTGAACTATGCCCAGCACCAAAAGCATCATAAACACTTTCATCCCTTTTAGGAAAAGGTGCTAGCCCTGAAGTCTTTCTAATTGTATGCATTTTAGACCTTCTTCCTGTTAAGATTTTATGTGCATATGCCTGCAAATAATTTTCGTCCACTTTAGTTTGCTGATATATGAAATTAAGGAATTATCTATTCTTCAGGAAAATAAAGGGCAATCCGGTGCATTAAGCTCCCGCTATACACCGGGTCCGAGGAAGGGCCGGACCACAAGGGTCTATTGTGCACACCCTTACCCTGTTTCCAAGATTCGAACGCGTGACCTCCTGGTCACATGGCAGTAACTTTACTAGTTACGCCAAGGCTCCCCTTCCTATTCTTAAGGAAAATAAAAAGAATTAAAAGATTTCATCACCTGATGACCAACATCCCATATAATTTTATCATCTGGAGTATCAAAAACATGGTGCAAAGCCACAGTTAAATCCACTACACCTAAACTTGAACTCAAATGGCCCCCTGTCTTTGCCACTGAATACACAATCTCTGCTCTTACTTCTGCAGCTAATTGTTCAAGATCCTGTTTTAAAATTAAAAAAATGATGAAACAATTCAAAAAAGTTGCAAGGCTTAACTTATAATGGTTTAATTAGTAAATTACCAATTTGGATAGATTCTTCATATGCATTGGATAATTGATTGTATCCAAAAATGGTGTAGGTGGCTTTTCTCCTGAAAAATCAATCTTCCAACTATCTTTCTCTTTCTTTGTTACTATCTTTCCATTATGTTCTTCTGATCCATTCAAAGAAGCTTTTACAAGAAACTGAAACAAAGGACATTTCAAGATTAGTCGGGCCAGTGAATTTCAGTTAGGGAACAGTTAACTATACATAAAATATAGATACAGTCAGACCTCTCCATAACAACGTCCCTATATAACAATCATTCACTATAGAAATCATATTTTCCTCGAAACCGATTTTTATGTTATGTAAGAATATATATACTCTATAACAGCACTTCACTGTAGCACCCAAAAAATATAGAACAAATGAGACTGTTATAGAAAAATTTGAATGTAGAAGTTTCCAACAACAACAACAACCCACTGAAAATCGTATGACGAGGGTAGAGTGTACCCAGACCTTACCCGACCTTTACGAAGGCAGAGAGGCGGTTTCTGGTAGACTAAGTATAAATAAAAATTTTCCAAGAAAATCAAATGGGGTATCTTTTTTACTTACCTTTTTCCTTGACAAATTGTGAAACCTTGGAGTTGTCAAATATAGTGAAGTAGGCTGGTTAATTCTGAATACAGGACCTGAAGAAACTGCCATATTGTATTGTGATGAACAGATGAAGTTAGTTTTACTCAGAGAAAAAAAATGAACAATTCTAAATGAATGTTGATTGAATTTATGGACACAAGTGTAGAGGGGGGCAGAATTTATAATAGGCAACAAGAAAGAGTCTTTCCTTGAATATAAATAGCAAATATCAATTCCCCATGAGATATTGTCTCTACTCTCTAGATGACAAATAAGTATTATTATTCTGCTACTTTTCTAGCTCCAAAAATGTATCACAATTTTATATATGAATTTAAGTTATATACACCGATCAATATAAATCAGTAAACATATTACATATTATTTTTATTAAGTTATTATATGAGTAATATTTATCACAGAGATGTACGTACATATCTGGGAGGTGTCTCTCAAGGAAATTAAGTTTCTTCTCTTGGCTGATTCAAGCAATGTAGCTTAGAGAGATTTAAGTAATTTTTTAGTCTTTTCAATGTACCCAAAAAAAATAAAAAATAAAGATGTAAATATAACTGTCTTATACGTGAACAAATTGTGTAAATATTTTATTAAAACTTAAACTCAATTTTAATTTATTTTCGCTCCGGACAAATAATATGTTTTTTGTCGTAATTGGGATTACTAAAATCGAATAAACTTATAATACATTCTTAAAAGTTTTTCTTTCACTTCGATTATGACAATTTAGTGGAGTAATAATTAAAACTACCTTTTTTTCACTTGAAAGTTGGAATCCTTTTTACTGTACAGGATATCAAATGTATCGTCTTGAGTCATTGGATCAACCGAAAAAGAATAAATTACGTAAATAAGAGTTCTCTCTCACCTGTATACGGTGAAACTTGTGTCTGATACATCAAGGTGTGGAATTCAAAAATAGCCACATTTACAAATAGTAATTGAAAAATAATCACTGTTTCAAAAGTAATCAAAATGTAGTCACGTTTTACATAACGATAAATGATAAATTTAAATGAAAACACTGTTCAAAATCCGAAAAATATTCTAGCATAATATATCGGAGTTCAAACTTTTTTCCATGTGAACTTCCAGCATAATATAGTGGTCCAAGCTCATACACAGGTGCTCCAACTCCAGCTAAAACTTTCCATGTGCTGGAGTTCCAGCATAATATGCTGGAATTTCATACACAGGTACACCAATCTCCAGTATATTATGCTGAAATTTTTCGTGTTACCACAAAATAATAACTATTTTTTAATAATTTTATAAACATTAACTATTTTTTAATTATCAGTCTTAAATGAGTTAGCTCGTGCTATTTTTACAAGTGTATGAGCTACTTTATTTGGTCCGTTTTTTCATTGCTTTATTTGGCTTGTGGACTTGATCAATAATTAGCTTTGTCTTGTAGTTCAAATTATAGGATAACGCACCATTTTGTCACAATTGTAAAGGAATCATTCAATTTTTCCACTCCACTGTTCAGTTTCGATGCCGTTTAAATCCTTGTATGTAGAAGGAAAAAAAAAAAAGAGAGGAGGAATATTGAAAAAAATGAAAAGGTAAGGTAGGATGGGATCCTTATCCATCATTGAAATTCTTTAATGTGATGCTCTGCATTTATCATAGCGGATAAGATTGGTTGATGATTCCTATATTTTGTTGAAAAGAAGTTTGGAGCAATGTTTAAATTTTAATTCGTGTGATCTACGAATTTGAGCGGTAGAATCAATCAATATTTGTGTCAGGATAGCATGCTTATATTAATTATAGTTTCTTAGGGTACGGTTCAACCCTAAACCTTGGATAAACACTATAGGAAAAATTACGCGACACGTCAAACATATACATTGTATTTACCATTTGTAACTATACTTTTAACAAATTTATCATTTGTAGCTCTATTTGAATTTTATAGCAAATCCATGAAACAAGAGATTAATTTATTTTGAACTAAAACAAAAGAGCAACAAGCTCTCGTAGTTCAGTTGGTCCGAATGCCCGCTTAGTTAGTGGAGGTCTTGAGTCTAACTCTCAACAAGAGAATTTATTTTTCTGTATTTCTCCTTGTTTGTATTCGTTTCACAAATGAACGTGTTATATCTTTTGTATATACCCGTGTATACAATTGGTACATGTTGTATTCTTTATGTACACCCTTGTATTTCGTCTTGGTTACAATTGATACATGGTGTATTCTTTGTGTGAATGAATACAATTACGCGAACGAATACAATTGATACGAGTTGCATTGCTAACAAATTTGAAAATTCCTCAAAACTATACGACATCAAGGATATGATATCACACAAAGAAAAGCAGAGATATTGCATAATTATCTCTATGAACGCTTACCTTTTACTCAAGTATTTTAGTAGTTTTACTATTTTCCACTTTGGTTGCTTGTGATTATTAATAATACAACATTACTAATGCTTGCTGTCATAGCTCCACATACTGGAATAGAAGCTCTAAGTTGACCAATGATAGGTCTAATATTTTGACCAAATATGTTAGAAATATTTAATGCAGTACATCTCTTTTGACAATGAATATTACATCGATACATACTTGATAATCAAAATATTTCCATTAAATTTAACTATTTTATTTCTTTTTAAACATTAAAAATGAATAAATTGCTTTTTTTTTTGGATAATATTTGCCTCCAACAGTCAAATAATAATGTTCTCTTTTTTCTTTCTTCTAGATTTTTTCTCTCTTCTCATTCCTTTTTCATTAAAAGAACCTTGTTAGCTTTGAGATCATTATTCAAAATCCAATTTGATGAATTACAATGCAAGATCGCCATTCGTGTTGACTACAAGTTATTTTCTCTCTCTCGTTTTTTTTTGGTATTAACTTGACGTAAGTAGGGGCGGATCCAGCCCTTTGGTAAAGAATTCATCTGAATTCGTTGTTTTCGATGTGAAACATAAATTTACGTGCAGAAATTTATTAAAATTACAACAACTAGTAGATATGAACTCATAATTTTAAAAATATGATGAGTTCAAAACCAAAACTCTAAAGATCGAACCCATAAAATTTAAATCTTGAATCCGACTCTAAATGTATGGCTTTTTATAATAAAGGTATTGAAAACTTAACATAATTAAATATAAGAAGCATTAATTTAATAAAGTTTTTTTTAGCTATGATTTAGGACACATCATAAACCATAATACGTAAATCCACTTGTCTATCTTCAAAGAGAACAGAAAATGAACCTTTACCAACTTAGAGTTCTATATCACTATAATTTTCCTCAAAATTACATTGCTTTGCATTTTATTACCATTTTTAGCTTAAAAAAATTGCTTATCTCCATTGATTTGTTTATTCTAGTATTCGTTTATTTATTTTTTTCATTTTAGTGTGAATCAAAATTTTAAACATGCTCGATTAATTTAGAATCTTTGAGGAAGAAAAAACAAGATGTACTTGGCTCGTCACGACTCACTCGGATTTTACGTTTATCTTTTATACATACATTTATTATTTATTTTCAGTTTTTCACTTTGAGAATTTTGGACTAGCGATACTTTTCTATCAATAAAACCTATACGGCTATACTGAATAATAAGATTTTCCCTTATATTTCTACTTCAAATTATTACTTTGATGGATACGGACCTCACGTGAGTATACTAGATTTGTTATGGTTACCGGATATTGGCGCTATTCTGTATCATGAAAAAAGTAAAGAAGGCTAGAAAAAAAAGAGGAAAGAGAATGGTGACTCCTTTCGGCCGGGGACATCGTGGGACAAGGTGAAAACCTTCCACTGATTATGCGCTTATTGTAGACCAGAGTAAGTAGGAGCGAGTCAAGTCCGTATCGCTGTGGAACAATAATTGCGTCAGGGATCTGATTTATTTACTCATCAATTCACATGTGGCTTCACGGTAGCCAAAGAAGTCTGATTTTAATTAGTGTTTAGATTTTTCCTTTGGTCCACGAGAAAAACGTTTAGGTTAACTATAGCTAGAAGACATATATCAAAACAGGGATACACATTTTTAGTTGGCACTAGGCATTGTATATAGCTTTTCAAAGCAAATGATATATATATATATATATATATATATATATATATATATATATATATATATATATATATATATATATATATATATATATATATATATATATATACTTTTCAGAGCAGAGATTTAACAACACATCGCGGACATAGTATACTTAATGAGTATTATTGTTAACAAACGTATACTGCAGAATAGAATAGTCACTTTCCGGGTATGGCAAAATATATAGAGGAAGTAGAAGACTACTCAAAAAACAATCTTTATAGGCATTGAAATAGCGAGATAAGCAAAATGGAATTAAAAGACTTTTAGATGGGTAAGCTTCCGAAGAAGAGTGCGTATGACCCCTTACAGCTTGTTTGGATGGTTGTTACGTATTGTATCGTTACTTTAAATACGATGTTTGTTTTGGTTGTTACTTAAATTTTGTTGTATCGTATCGTTTAATCCGTCGTTACGTAACGACGAAATGTGTCACTTTATGTAATGACCGATTTGATGTGGTTGCGTCGTTATCTTGTCCTTTTCTCTTATCTCACCCTTCATTATGATTAAATAATTCTATTTTATCATTTACCCTATCTTTTTATATAATAAATTTACCCTGTATCATAATTTTTCTTTATAATATAGCAAGTTTATTCTTTATATTGGGGTGTGATATCATGAAACAAAAGCAAACGATACAATCTATCCAAACATTGTATTCATGAAACGATATAATACAATACAACACAATATGAAACGATGTGTAACAACCATCCAAACAAGCTGTTAGGTAAATCCTACATCGGAAATTGAAGTATATATTATATAAGAATGAGCATGAGTTCACATAGCATATATATAAGTTTTTGGGCTCGATGAAGGCATCGTCCAAGAGATAAATTTGTGAGATCTATTGAGCCTAAATGGATATGTATGGACTTGGATTGTGACAAATATGACATTAGACTCAGACTCCTACAATATGATGGTGGAGTAAACTTCAGGACGCTAAATCCCTAGGTTGGGTGTATGTGATACCCCCGAGGGCTTGTGAGGGTGGGTCAAGATGAAGGACCGACAAGCTTTGTAAGTTAGATAAATTTTCGAAGAAGGGATGCATATGATAATCCTAATTGAAAAAGGAGGAAAAAAATAAAATTTTATATAAGACAGAGTACTACTGCATATGACATGTGCATTTTCTGAAAGGAAAACTTACGTAAATCACTACCTTTTAAGAACTTTTAACAATCTGTAGCTATATTTTATGTATTTATATTTCGTAGCTAGTTATGGACAATTCGTTGTATTTGAGTGTAGTTTGTTTTTTGGTGTTAACTTGACGTAAGTAGGGGCGGATCCAGCCCTCTGGTACTGGATTCATCTGAACTCGTTGCTTTCGATGGAAAACACAAATTTATGTGCAAATAAAATTACAACAAATAGTAGATATTAACTCATAATTTTAAAAATATAATGGGTTCAAAACTAAAATTCTAAAGGTCGAACCCATAGAATTTAAATCCTGGATCCGCCTTTAAATGTATGATTTTTTATAATAAATGTATTGAAAACCTATCATAATTAAATATAAGAAGCATTAATTTAATAAAGTTTTTTCTTTGCTATGATTTAGTACACATCATAAACCATAATATGTAAATCCACTTTCTATCTTCAAAGAGAACAGAAAATGAACCTTTACCAACTTAGAATTCTTTATCACTATAATTTTCCTCAAAATGACATTGCTTTGCATTTTATTACCATTTTTAGCTTAAAAAAATTGCTTATCTCCATTGATTTGTTTATTCTAGTATTTGTTTATTTATTTTTTTCGTTTTAGTGTGAATCAAAATTTTAAACATGCTCGATTAATTTAGAATATTTGAGGAAGAAAAAAAGAAGATGTACTTGGCTCGTCACGACTCACTCGGCTTATACGTTTATCTTTTATACACACATTTATCATTTATTTTCAGTTTTACACTGAGAATTTTGGACTAACTTTTCTATCAATAAAACCTATACGGCTATACTGAATAATAAGATTTTTCCTTATATTTCTACTTCAAATTATTATTTTGATGAATACAAACCTCATGGGATTATACTAGATTTATTGTTGTTATTAGATATTAACGCTAGTCTGTATCATGGAAGAAGTAACGAAGGCTAGAAAAAAAAAGAAAGGAGAATGGTGGCTCCTTTCGGCAAGGGGACATCGTGGGATAGGATGAAAACCTTCTGCTGATTATGCCCTTATTGTAGACCGGAGTAGGTAGGAGCCCAAGAAAAGTAGTCTGATTTTAATTAGTGTTTAGATTTTTCCTTTGGTCCACGAGAAAAACGTTTAGGTTAACTATAGCTAGAAGACATATCAAATCAGGGATACACATTTTTAGTTGGCACTAGGCATGTATATAGCTTTTCAAAGCAATGATGTATAGTACTATTGTAAAACGTGTTTTCAGTTGCATATATATATATATATATATATATATATATATATATATATATATATATATATATATATATATATTCTTCTTTTCAGAGCAAAGATTTAACAACACATTTGTCACGATCCGAATTTTTTATCGTCGGGATTGTAATGGCGCCTAACATTTAACCCACTAGGCAAACCAACGTTAATGTTTATTTACTTTATTCATTTATTTTTAACAGATAACAAATGATGTAAAAATCAGCGGAAATAAAAGTGCGAGAGAAAACAAAGTCTAACAACTTAATTAAAAGCCATTACGAAAGTCATAATACTAAACCCAGAATTTGGTGTCACAACTTCACGGACTGTATATGAATACTACGTATAAAGGTCTGAACAAAATAAATACATCTGTCTCAGAATAAAGAAGAACATAGTGGAAATAAAATAGGAGGGGACGTCAAAGCCTGCGGACGCCTGCAGGACTACCTCGGAATCTCCAAAAGGACTGAAGGCAGCCTCCTCACTCTGAGGTCCGTAGGGTCCTGTACCGGGATCTACACAAAAGTGCAGAGTGTAGCATCAATACAATCGACCCCATGTACTGAGTAAGTGTCGAGCCTAACCTCGGCGAAGTAGTTGCGATGCTAGGACGCGACAACCAACTAAACATGTGCAGTTTAATCATATACGGAAAAAATAATAACAACAAGAATTAAACAGCTAAATACAAGGAAAGGAGGACACGCTGAGGGGAGGAAATATCAAATGATGGAAATAACAAAGTAAGGCAACAAATTAGATATCAATTTAAACAACAAAGTAACAATACAACAAGTGCACGGCATCACCCTTCGTGCTTTTACTCTCATCTTCACAATAAATCAATAGAAACGACACGACATCACCTTTCGTGCTTTTAATATCATAATACGACACGACATCACCCTTCGTGCTTTTACCCCCTCTCACAATATCATACACGACATCACCCTTCGTGCTTTATACTCTTCCTCACCCAAACAAATCAATAACAACAATCCGGCAAGGAAATCAAAAATACAAACCACAATAATAAAGGCATAACGTCCCGACAAGGGAGTCAACAGTAGAATCAATATCATCCCGGCAAGAGAAAACAACTATAACCAATCTCACCTAGTTACTAAATTTCACTTAGTAATTCTCAACTTGAACAAATACTCAACAATGATCAATACCAAAGAAAACACCATCAACATGGATAATTGTCAAATTAAACTCAAGTAATGCTTAATGAAAAAAAATCACATACATCACAATACTCGACTCACGGCATGCTTGACAACAACGTATAGATACTCGTTACCAGACCTATACGTTGCACATTATACTAACACGTAGAAAATAAGACACGATACCTATTCCCTCAAGCTAAGGTTAAGCCAAACACTTACCTCGAATTCCACAACCAAACTCAAGCCTCAATTACCGCTTTCCCTTTAGAACTCGCCTCCAATTTAATTGTATCTAGACATAATTAACTTAACAACATCAATAAATGCTAAATAATTCAACACCAATGCTTAATTATAGGCTTTCTACCATCCTTCCCAAAAAGTCAAAAATTGACTCCGGGCCCACTTGGTCAAAACACGAGGTTCAGACCAAAACCGGATCACCCATACACCCACGAGCCCGAATATGTAATTAGTTTTAGAATCAGACCCCAAATCAAGGTCTAAATTCCCAAATTTATAAAATCCCTAATTTCTACCATTAAAGAATAAGATTAGGCCTAGAAATCTAATGAGTGCTAATGAAAGATGAAGAAAATGAGTTGAAGAATACGAACCTATGATTTTGTGATGAAATCCCTCTTCAAAAATCGCCCAAGGTTGGATTCTATGGAAAGAGATATGAAATTATGGCCTATTCCTGTTTTTGTTACTGTTTTGAACCCCTGCACAGACCCTATACGTGATCGCGAGAGGTCTGATGCGTCATTGCACTGGCCTTATTGGCCTTCGCGTTCGCGTGCCTTTGGCCGCATTCGCATAGGGTTTTGACCACCATCCCCCAGTCCCCACCTAAAGCAGTGCGTTCACGAGTGTAACGACCCGGTCAGTCGTCATGTAGAACTTGCATTAAAAGTTACTGTTATTGACTTGTCATAGGTCGATTATACTGTTCTTGATGTGTTAGAGTTGGTAGGCTCGGAATCGGAATGGTTGTGGTGAGAATTTAGCCATTTAGTCTTAAAAATAGTCTTAAAATGGAAAAACTCAACTGAGGGTTGACTTATTGGTAAACGACATCGGAATGCGGGTGTTATGGCTCGGATAGCTTCGGTAGGTGATTTGGAACTTAGGAGTATGTTCAGAATATTTTTGTGATGTCCGGCGTAGAATTAGGCTTGAATTGGCAAAAGTTAGTTTTTGACGATTTCCGGTCGGTAGTGGAAAATAGGCTATCGGAGTTGGAATAGGTTCGTAATGTCATTTTTGATATGTTTGCAAAATTTCAGGTCAATCGGAGTTGTTTTGGATAGTTTCGACATTGTTGGAGGATTTTAGAAATTTCAAAGTTCTTAGGCTTGAATTTGATGTGATTTGGGTATTTTGATGTTATTTTTAGTGTTTCGAGAGTGCAAATAAGTTTGAATAATCAATTATGATGTGCTGGTAACTTGGTTGGGGTCCCGAGGGGCTCGGGATTGATTTCGGATGGTTAACGGGCATTTTCGGGCCTTAAAGAATTGTTGGTTTTCTGGTTTTTGTGCAGAAGGAAATCCTTCACTGCGATCGCGTGAGGAGAGACGCGATCGCGTAGTTCAAATTGAGAGGCGCAGAACTTTTCTCTCTGCGATCGCATAAGTGTGTTCGCGATTGCAGAGGTTGAGTAGGTTGAGCAGTGCAATCGCGTGGAGCATGTTGCGGTCGCGTAGTGTAAATGAAGGGGCCCGTGAGTGGGGCAGTTGGTCATCACGATCGCGTGAATAGGGGTGCGATCGCAATGGGCTGGAAATTGGAGCTCTGCGATCGCGTGGCTAAGTTTGCGATCGCAGAGAAAATTTTTGGTCAGCTGAGAAATTGTGCTTCGCAATCGCGATGTGGGTCCCGCAATCGCGATGAATAAAGAATTGTGCAGTATTTAAACAAACCTTCCGTGACCATTGGACCTTTTAACACCATTTTTGAACGGGAAAAGAGCTTGGAGGCGATTTTGAAGAGGGAAAATTAGTGTTCTTCGTTAAGGTAAGTATTTTGGACCCTAAAACTCGATTATAGGTGATTAAGGAACATAATATTAGTGTTTAATTCATGAAAATCAGTAGAAAAAGGTGGAGTTAGGGCTTTAGATTTTGAGACCTTTAGGGGTCGATTTGAGGAGTCAAACGAACTCCGATTTTAGTGTTCTTTATATGTGCGGACTCGTGAGATGATGAAGAACAGTTTTGTATAAAATATTTCTGAGTTTCGGAACGCGGGCCCGGGGTTCGGGTTTTGACCAATTTCGGGTTTTTGAGCTAAATTTGATATTTTTAGATTGGAATTTATTCCTTAAGCATAAATTAATTATAAAAATCTGAACTTGGTAGATTTGGAGC
Organism: Nicotiana paniculata; assembly: GCA_005239505.1. Lineage (NCBI taxonomy): Eukaryota > Viridiplantae > Streptophyta > Magnoliopsida > Solanales > Solanaceae > Nicotiana > Nicotiana paniculata. The sequence goes on along the minus strand of MDKI01190360.1, from coordinate 2,736 downwards.
ACTCAGAGGCCGATTTTAGAGGCAAAGGCACTGCAGAATAGTATTTTAGCCGGTTTTGAGGTAAGTAACATTTCCAAACTTGAATCTGAGGGTGCGAAACCCCGAGCTAAATGATTTATGACTATTGTTGAGGTGACGGACATGCCAAGTGATGGGCGTGCGGGCGTGCACCGAGTATTTGTGGCCTGGCTTATCCCATGGCACCGCTTAATGATTATTCTATGATGATATCTGTGCTTATATTAATGTGGTAATTGTGAACATGTTAGAAATCATGTTAAGTATAAATGCTAGGCTTCACACCGTAAATGCTGAGACCCGAGTGGTCGTATATTGTTGTCTCATTTTGTGATTATTTGATGTCATATACTCAGTCCAGTTATAGCATGTCACTTCATATCTCAGTCACAGTATTGTTAATTACATGCATACTTATCATTGTTTCGGGCTGATGGAGGCATTTGTGATCCATGTGAGTGAGGCTGAAGAGTAATGACTGAGTGATGCCGAGAGCCTGTTATTAAGACAGTTATGAGAATGGACTGCACACTGCATCGATATTTAAATCATGCCTTCGTTGGCTTGATATGGCGCTTGGGCCACTAGGGCCCCTCCGGAGTCTTTACACCCCCAATGAGCGCATTGATGATGAGGGATGGATCTTCCCTGGGGAGGATCTTGTCCGAAGTTGATGTTATGTTAGGGATGGATCTTCCCTGGGCATGGATCTTGTCCGAAGCTGATGTTATGTTAGGGATGGATCTTCCCTGGGCATGGATCTTGTCCGAAGCTGATGTTATGTGAGGGATGGATCTTCCTTGGATATGGATATTGTCCGAGTGTTGTATTCCGGAGATGGATCTTCTCCGTGGGGGATGGACTGGTCTTTTCCTCAGTACGGAGTGACTACGGTCACTGGTGTTTATGCATATTCCGGGATGGAACTTCCCTGGGCATATATAGTACTGAGTGGACTTCTGTGAGAGAGTTGTGAGCATTATGTGCATTTTCACACTGTGACATGTTGGCATGTAGAACATATGGAGGTATATATGGTATATTCTATTGTTATTCCTGATAAACTTTGCATGCCTAAATTTTGTATGCTGATGATTTAATTATTGAGGTTTAGTCCGTCACTACCTCTCAGCCCATAGTTTGGGTTCGTTACTTTCTGAGTTGGTGTACTCACGTTACCCCCTGCACCTTGTGTGTCCAGACCCAGGTACACCGGGACTCGGTAGTGGATATTAAGCAGCTGTCAGAGTTTTCATTGGAGTTGTCGAGGTATCAGCTGGCGATCGCGACCTCGCCTTCTTTTTCCTATTCTACCTGTTGTTCTTTATTTTGAGACAATGTTGTCCATTTCTCCTTTTCTTTGCTTTATGTTATAGTAGCTCATGACTGAGTGACACCAGATCCGGGGTTGGAAATTTTAAATTTTTGTTTCAAAATATTATTTTTAAAACTTCAGACTCTTAGTATTATCAATAGTTTCGTTTAAAATTGTATTTTTACTGGAAACTTAATTTAGCTTAGTTAAAAAGGGCGGCTTGCCTGGTTCCACGATAGGCGCCATCACGACTCCGAAATTGGGTCGTGACAAGATGGTATTAGAGTGCTAGGTTAAATAGGTCTCACCAGTCATGAGCAGGTTTAGTAGAGTTTTGCGGATCGGTACGGAGACGTCTGTACTTATCTTCGAGAGGTTGTAGAACCTTTAGGAAAAATCTCACATTCTCGAACTCTTGTCATGCGAATCCATTGATTCAACCTAAAGCGTAATTCTTTGAACTCCTTTCATGTATTCGAACGCGCACGCGAGCGCTTGGTATCAGCTGTGCATCGATGGCTTGTGACTTCTATGAATGGGATGTGATTTTAGCATGTTTGGGGCCAGTCGGGAGGACTTGAGGCTGGATGTTGTCTGTGGCTTGAGTGCTGAGATTTCGTTTGTGGGAGCATATGTAATTGGGGACTTATATGTCCGTTGGTATCCTTATTGACGAGACCTGGTGACTAGATGACTATGTGGTGAGTGTGATTTGAGGGTGAGATGTGTTTATATTGCTTGATTCTGAAAAAAAGGGAGTGGACGGATATGTAGCGAGGACGTTGAGTGTTTGACTTATGTCTGGAGTTGGCATATGGCCTCGAGTCATGAGTGTATGGGAGGACCTCTTATGTTGTTTTGTAGCAAGTTCTCTTTTACCAGTAATTGATATATGTTGCAATTTGAGTTTAGATCACTTGTGGGAGTTGGCACGACTATTGCAATGGTGAATGCGAGGTTGGAGATGATTTGGGATGTTTAATGGTTTGAGTTATATATGAGCTTATGAAGGATTTTGTTGAATCCCACTGCGGTATTGTGGCAGTGATAAGGTATGGGCATTATGAGTTACTGAGTTTTATACATGTGTTCCCTAGCAATGCTCTTGGGTGTTGGTGACTTGCGTAGCGTGGTTGAGTTAGAAGGATTCAGTTCTGACGGTTGGGTGTTGTACAAGTGGGATTCGAATAGTTCCTGATGGTTTCTACCACAGTTAGAGATGTGTATTTTCTACTGGCATGAGGAGCATGAGAGGTATAATGATTTTGCTTCTAGATGGGATCAAATATAAGTTCTTGGCTAGTTGGGTACGTAGTTGCTTGTGGCTCGGAAAGGGGTTCTGAAGTTTCCATATTTATCATAGGATGGCATGGTTTATGCGGTACGTTGTGTAGAGTCGAGAT
>ML314466.1:0-33410 GCA_005239505.1 Nicotiana paniculata | reverse complement strand
TCCCCCCCCCCCCCACGGTCACCCTCTCATAGTTGATGGTGTACATGCGATTTGAGGAAAGTTTATCAGTGGTTTGGTTCGGTTATTCAAATTTTGAGAAAAAGCTGGCTAATGTTTGATTTGATTATTGCATTTCATTTTTACTCACAATTTTCTTGGTTGTTTACCTGATTTATTTACATATCTTCTTTATATGCTGGATTTTTGACTAAGGAGAATACGTTAAGTAATTATGTGCACCAAGGCGGTTCTTTCTGTGATTCATGACTTGATCATATTGTTATTTTGTGCTTGTTTGATTTATGAACTGTACAAGCGATTAGCGAGTAGTATTTATAATTTTGCTTCTATTTTCTCGTCGATGTTAGTTATGGTACTTACTGAGTACATGGGGTCGGTTGTACTCATACTTTACTTGGCATAACATTGTGCAGATCTAGGTGTTGGATGGGACCACCGGTAGCTGAGGCTTGTTGTTGAGTTATCTATGGAGGGACGGAGTAAAGTTGCATCTCGACCACAGTCTTGGTGTCTCTTTTCATTTTGTACTATTGTCTTTTATTCAGACAATATTGTTATTTGGTATTCCAGACTTGTATTTTCGTTTTATAGCTCATGACTCTATATTTACCCGTTCTGGATGAGGGAGGGGAGGAGGATTATTGTATTTCAAGCAGTTGTTTATATCATTGACATTAGACTTGTACTATTTCTGTTATTATTTTTCGTTGGTATTATGTTGGCATGTCTAGCAAGTGGGACCATCACGGCCAGTTGGTGGTGTTGGGCCGTGACAGTTACATTCTATATTTATATTTATCACTTATGTACAAAATCATTAAAAAAAATATTCCTTAAATTTAGCATCTCATTCTCTCTCCTTCACCAACCCCTTCCTAAAAATTCGAATTTCATTTATTTTTTGAAAAAAAATCATATCCCATTCTTTATCCCTCATGCTTACCATCCAAAATCGGTATTTCTCTCACAATATAAATGAAAGTGGCGAAATTTTGTCTCTAAAATTGCAGCAGCAAAGGGTTCTCCATCGCTATCCATTAAAAAGCTTCAAATTGAATTCAATATTTTTTATGACTTTGTGATTTGTTTGGATTTGGTGTTCTTGCAGATGATGGAGAATATAACTTGTACTTTATATCTCATATTTTAGGGAATTTGATTATGTTTAGATTTAGTTTTACGTAAAATTTCGGAGTAAAACCCGAACAAAACAAAGTTGCAGGAATTGTATGATAAATGTATCACAATTATATTAAAATTATATGTTACTTGTATCTGATAAATTGATACCTAAAACAATACTCTGATACAATATTAATACAATTATAATATAATATTATATCAGATTTTAAGTTTAGAGTTGTGGCTGAAACTTGAAGAAGATGAAGATCACAATTGTATCACAATTTTTTCAGAAATTTGTAGCGGTTTGTATCACAAATGTATGAGAGTTGTGTTAGTATTGTATCACGTATTTTTTAGGTATTAATGTATCAAATACAAGTTAGATACATTTGTCATACAAGTATGATACAATTATGCTGTAGATATTTATGTATCAAATACAATAAGATATTTCCTCCTTCTCCTTCTTCTTCTTCTTCTTCTTCTTCTTCTTCTTCTTCTTCTTCTTCTTCTTCTTCTTCTTCGAGTTTCAATCTGAAAAAAGCCAATTCTATACTTAACCAATCTCCCTCAAAATTGAGATATAAATTCTAAAAGATATTCTCAATCATTGTAAGAACATCCAATCCACACAAATCACAAAATCTTGAAACCCAAAATTGTATGTATGTATGTATGCTTGACAATCATATGTATTTTTTGTTTTTTGAATGGACCAACTTGTGGATGAGTGTGTTAGGCAAGCGAACTGAAAAAATTATAGAAACGGAAAAAAGGAGAGACGATCTAACTAAGCGAACACTCTAACCAACTGAGGTACGAGAGCTTGTTGCTATCTTATTCCAGTTCAAAACAATTAATCTCTTGTTTCATGGATTTGTTCTAAAATTCAAATATAGCTACGAATGGTGAATTTACTGAAAGTATAGGTACAAATGATAAATACAGTGTATATATTTGACGTGTCGCGTAATTTTTCCTAAGAAGAACTCCCTAAAAATCCTATTTTCCATATTAAGCCCAGCAGATCTAACTCAGTTAGACGGGAGAAATTCAAAAATAGCCAAATTTACAAGTGGTCATTCAAAATAATCACAATTTCAAAAGTAATCGAAATTTAGCCACTTTTCGTGTAAAGATAAATCTGAACAAAACCACTGTTCAAAATTCGAAAAATAATATACTAGAGTTCCAGCATAAGTATACTGGAACTCCAACATAAGTATACCGGAGTTCCAGCATAAGTATACCTGATTTCCAGCATAATATACTGAAGTTCCAGCATAATTTACTGGTTCAGCATAATATGCTGGAAGTTCATACACATGTGCTCCAATCTCCAGTATATTATGCTGGAACTTTCCGCGTGTTGGAGTTCCAGCATAATATGCTGGAAGTTCATACACATGTGCATCGATCTCCAGTATATTATGCTGGAACTTTTCATGTTGCAGCAAAATAGTGGTTATTTTTCAATGACTTTGCAAACTCTGACCATTTTGAATGATCAGTCCAAAAACTGGCTAGCCCGTGCTATTTTTACCTGTTGGACCTATCACATAAATCCGGCCCATTGGGCCTAATATACATTATCCAATCCATTCTCCCTCTACCCAAAGGATTTTGAGATAACACAAAATCAGCAAATCCAGAAATGCCATCTCACTCATCCCCTTATCCCTTCCCCACTTCCTCACCACACCACTGATACAATCAATACACATTTCCTGAGCACCACTTCTCCATTTTCCCAAAAAATAAACCATGTGAAATCACCATGCAAGAAACTCTCCATCTTTCTTCTTCTACTTCATCTTTTTCCCTTCCTAAACCCTCCATTTCTCCGCCCAAAGCCCTCAAATCCACCACCATTTCTTTCCCTCCCCACCCCAAACCACCCACCCCCATCTCCCCTCAACTCTCCTCAGCCACTTCTCTCCCCCCACCGACCACCTCCCCTAACTTCCAGCTCCAAGAGAAACTCCTCTTCTTGGATTCTCTTGGCATAGACTCTTTCCATTGCCTCACTTCGCACCCCCTTATCATCTCCTCTTCCTTATCCGATCTCAAATCAATTATTGACTTTCTTTACTCCATCAATCTCACCATTCTTGATATTCGGCGCGTGCTACACATGTGCCCGGACATTTTAACCACGCCACTTTCCTCCATCCTCCGCCCCGCCGTCACCTTCTTGCTCCGGGAAGCTCACGTCACCGGTGACAATCTTCCGTTTGTTCTCCGCCGCCGCCCCCGGCTGCTTACTAAATCCGTAGAACAGAATCTTCGACCCACCCTTTACTTCTTGCAGAGTAGTATTGGTATTGAGGATGTTTCAAAGTGCGCAACTTTACTCTCTTGTTCTGTGGAAACTAAGTTTATACCCCGTTTGGATTACTTTCAGAGAATTGGGTTTTCGAGGAGAGATGCGAAAGTGATGTTTAGGAGGTTCCCATCGTTGTTCTGTTACAGTATAGAGGAGAATTTGGAGCCGAAATTAGATTACTTTGTGGTGGAAATGGGGAGGGAGTTGAAGGAATTGACTGTATTCCCTCAGTATTTCTCGTTTAGCTTAGAGAAAAGGATAAAGCCGAGGCACAGGATGTGTGTTGAGAAAGGAGTGTGCTTGTCATTGCCTGTGATGTTGAAGTCACACGAATCGCGATTTCGTGATAGGTTGGATGTGTGTTGTAGCTCTTCTATGCCGGTGAGAGCTTCTCCCTTTTGGTGTACAAAATTTGATCATAATGTGACATAGACTGTTGAACTTAAAAGGAAAAGGAAAATGGAAAACCATATTGCCATTTTGTTTATAAAAATATATCTTTGATGATCATTTTATTCTTACCTATTTCCTGGTGATATATATTCAAACTTGCTTGGGATCGAAGTATAGTTGTTATTTGTGGTAAGTGTTGTGGTTTGATATGATATGTGGTAATTGATAAGGTTCTATTAGGAGTCGAAGCCAGGTCGCTGCTGGATTCAAAGTCCAGAGTACTAAACCATAGAACCAACTTAATTGACTATCTGGTAAGTTAAAAGAGGGAGAGTAAATTTGTTTAGGTAAAAGGTGTTTATTATGAAAGGCCAACTTTTTTTTATTCTTCCACAGGGAGAAGCGCGGACAGTAATATCTATATGTTTGTTAGTATCTATTTGGAAAATTGTTGCCCATTTATTGTACATGAAGAAACTAGTAACACAATAAGCATGGAGTTGAGATACATGACAATTCCTTGATAAAGCAATGCAAGTAAGTAAGGGTGTTAAGATGCTAGGATGAGGTCTTGATTTTAGGTTTGAAGCATTTGTTTTATTTCTCTTCCCTACAGTTCTTCCCTTTCCTTATGTGGATGAAGTTGATAATTGTAGTTACTATCCCATGTAATGGAAAGGATCAATTCATCATTTGCCAATTCCAGAATTTTTCTGATGAAATCCTATTGCTATTAGGAAGAAAGTTGCAATGATATTGGTCATTGGAGGAAAAAATATTCCTCTATACTTGGCCTTTAAATCTGTGAGAAGCGGATTTGGTTAGCGAGTATATGAATATCTTTAATCTTTAGCACTTCACTTTCTCATTTTATTATGGCAAAACTGTTAGGTTATGTCTAATTGCAAACAAGTTGATAGATCTTATTAGATGCTTAGTGAACCATCTGATCTGTTTTTCTATCATTCCCAACCTTTTCGACCAAATAAGTTTGTATTGTGTTTTAAGTATCAAACATTGTCCTAGGGAACTTGAACTGGCTGGGAGTTGAAAGAAGAACCAGTTATGAGTACTGAAGATGAGGGACTAATCTGAGCTATTGACTACTTCTAATGAATTACAAACCACTCAGCTACAAAATCAATTTGTTGCGTGGATTGCTTATCATACCATTTATTTTAAAGATTTTCTCAGTCTTGTCATTATAATTCCCTCCAGTTTCTCCGTAGAAATAACCTTATAGGAAGGTGTGGATGTCAGCGTTAGGGTTGTAGGCTAGGAGGTAGTTGAGCTTTTTTTTACTTCGAACCGGGGGTGAGGCTAGTTTGATAGGGTTGATCTTAGACGGCTAGTGGTTAATGTTGTGTTCACATTATCCTTATGTTTTTCATAGCTACGGGCGTTAACTAGTTGTTATTGTGATTACATGTCATCTATTTTCTGTTTTTTATGATGCTGTTACTATTTCTATGATTTATGTTGACGGTACTAATATACTGTCTATTCTCATTTTCTTTCCGTCTTCTTGAGCCGAGGGTCTATCGAAAACAGCATGTCTGCCCCATCGGGGTAGGGGTAACGTTTGCGTACACATTACCCTCCCCAGACCCCACTTGTGGGATTTTACTGGGCCGTTGTTGTTGTTGGTGGTGGTGGTCTTTGATTGACGAGTACCTGAAAACAGGGGCGGAGGGAGAGTATAACTTACGGGTTCGGCTGAACCCAGTAGCTTTCGTTCAAACTATGTATTTGTCCTAAGAAATTCATTGAACATGTATAAATTGTTAATTTAGAACCCACTAACTTAAAAGTCTTAGAATCCTGCCTGGCTCCGCCTATGCCTGAAAGGTTGGTTGTGAGTAAGTGAAGGATATAAAGGACACTTTTGTTTCTACTAAGCAAATATGCCAAAAAGGTTTTCTTTTGGAGGATATAAACTTATTCATGGAAAATGTGTAGAAGCAAAACAGAATGTTTACTGCATTTCCTCACATACTGGCTAATACTAATATTTTAACTCTATCTAAAGCAATATATATTGTAAATGTTATATATGGTTGATTTATATTCGTGTACTATGATTTCATTGTTTCTTTCAAGGATTATGAGTGTGGAATACATTTGCAATCTTAAAGGCCACCTACTAACTGATACTGGGACGCTGCAGCCAGTGTTCGTATATTAATGGAATTTGAACGTAATATATCTTTTTTTAACATCTCATCTTGTCCATTAAGTCAAACTTCAATCGGAAACATCCAGTTCTTACGCACCATATAGATTTTCGACTCGTTGGTTAACTACCGATCACTTGGTTTCTCATGTATCTTAAATGGTTCGATCTCTTTGTTTCTCGTATCTTAAAAGGTTGGATTTGGGTGTAATTACACAATTTTGTTATGTAATTACATGGTGTAATTACAAAAGGTTGTTTTTTTAATCTTTTTTCTTTTCTTTTTAATTTACTTTTTATTTCTATTCTTTTTTTCTTTATAATTTATTTTTCATTTTAACTTTTTAATTTTCTTTGAAGTATTTCTTTTTACATTATTTATCTTTTAATTCAATTATTTCTCATTTTCCAACTTTTACTTCATGTGTTCCTAACATAATTTCTCATAATTTATTTTTAATTTTTTTTTATTACATTTAGGTGTGTTATTATTCTCATTTGTCTAAAAATTATACCTCGTAATCTTAAAAAGAATAAGTCATCCACAAACTTGACTTATACCGAGTGTTGCCGTTAAAGTTGAACTTTATTGTTGGTAAGGTTATATGCAAACTTAATTATGTTAAAATGATAGATTGTTTTTTAATATTTAAGTAATATTCTAATTTTTCAACCTTTGTTTTTTGTGATTCCATGTGGTTGCTCATTTTTTTTTTCTTTATTTTTTTATTTAGCATAATTGTGTTATTACTCTAGTTTTAACTGTACCTCCTAATAGTAGAAACAATGAGTCATTAATAAACTTGTCATGTCATTAGAGTAGAATCTCATTGTTGAATGTGGTTAGACTTATATTTTCCTCTTCTTTTTTTTTTTAATTATATGTTGAAACTTATTTTATGTTATATTGTAATTTGTACTAAGAGTATTATGTTAATTTTTTTTTTAATTTTGAATTTATGTTATATTTTCAATTCCATTTTATTTGCTTTAGTAGTATTGACCTATAAATTCAGATGGCATGCCATTTGTTTTTCAATTAGAATTGATAGATTATCTTTTCGTAAAATTTTTGAGTAATGTTAACGAATTACATTTATAAATATTAATCTTTCTATCACGTAGTCCGTGATGTTCTTACAATATATGTACTTTTGGTTTTTATATTTAATTAATAATATGAAAAAAGTATGTCATTTTTTTATATAATATTAGCGACAAATATATGATTAGTAATTAATATATTTTCAAGAAATAATATGCATCTTAAATGTCAAATGTAGTATTATTTAATAAGTCATATATTAATCTTATCTTTTAATTTTTGATAATTAACTTTATATTTGAAATTTAATTTAATTGTGTAATTACACTTGTGCAACCAAACAAATATACTTGTAATTACACTGTAATTATACTATAACAAATAAATATGTCGTCATAATTATACCAATTCCAATTATATGGTGGCTTGCCATACATACCCTCAATTTTTTGTTCAACTGTATCTCCTTTTTCTTCCCTTTCTAATGGATTAGTTTTACCGGCAGAAATAAATTAAGGATTTAGAGGAAGTTGATTTAAAATAAATGTAATTTTATTTTAAGAATACATATTTCATATTTATTTTTGCATATACTACATAATTCAAGCCGAAAGCATTAAATTCAATTGAAAAAAAATAAAAAATCGTCATAAATCCGCCTTTGATTATCACGATATTAACTTACTTACCTTTTAGTTAAAACAATTCCGATATCATGCTTTGCTTAATCTACAACATAAGTTTGGTCTACTACTTTATAGCAATGAAGTTTTTCACTTCTCTTTAGAAGCTTGCTTTGGCAGAATTGGCTATCGTGGAAAATAATAGAGCAACCATATATTATGAAGTGGAAAAAAATAATTAATGAGATGTCTCCCACACCCCCTCCTTTTTTTCTTTGACAATTTTTTAAAATGCTAGAAATTGACATGCGAATTCTTCTATTAGCGCTCCTAGCATTTATCAAAAATCCCAGAAAATATTTTTTAATTTTTTTTATGTTTAGTTGGTTTAAATATTTTGAAAAATACTTTTTTTAGCAATTAATTTTCTTCTAATTGTAGGAAAATATTTTCTTTATCAAGAGAAGGAAAAATATTCTCCAAAACTTTTTTTTTCTTTTTCAAATTTCAGTTTTTNCCCCCCTCTCCCGCATACAAAATTATTTTTTTACCTTATTTTTTTTTTTTGCAATTTCAAATTTCTGTTTTTTCGTTTTTCTGTACCCTCACCCCACCACTCACCTGCTCCCTACCCTGCACAATTTTTTTTTTTTAACTTTTTTTTGTAAACATCTTTTTAAATATTTTTCAGTTTTAGTTTTTTTATTTATCAGTTTAAAGGTTAAAATTTTTACAAGTTCGAAGTTATGAGTTCAGAGGTTTATGTGTTTGGAAGTTTACGTATTTGGAAATTATAAAGTTTACGGGTTCAAAATTTTGTGGTTTCGAAAGTTTAGCGTTTCGAAAGTTTATGAAATTTGTGGGTTCGGAAGATTGTTGGTTTGAAAGTTCATGGCTTCATGTTTATTATATCTAAATTATTTATGAATACTCTTGAGAAGTCATTTTCCTTAATTTGCGTACCAAACACCGAAAAATGAATAAGATTACTACTTGTTTTTCAAAAAAATATTTTCTTGCACGGAAAACATTTTTCATTATACCAAACACACCCTATATCTTACAATTTGCTATGGTGTATTATACGTAGTATTTTAGGAACTTGTAACAAATTATCAGTGACGTCAGTGGGAGTTGAACTAATGACTTGACAAAAGTTTTGAACCTCTTTAAAAACTAAGCTATGCTTTTGGGTCGTACACAGAATATTCAAATATAATATATAAAGGTCTAAACTGAATTTTATTTTATATGTACGTGTAATTTTCCGACAAATAGAAACCCCGTAAATCCGTCCCTGCAAATTATAATTAGAATAATTGATAATAAAAAAAACTCAGTTTATCTCTTGTCCCTACTAGTATTCACAATAGCCACTTCTGTCCACTCAAACAATCAACATAGCATTTGGGCCTATTTGAATTAATCTTAAGATTTAGTGCATAGCTCAATAGTGTTATCTAAATAAGACATGATTGGTTTGTCAATTGTAATTTCTGATCTTGAAGCGCATTTGGACTTTCTTTTAATATTGGCAAAAAAATTATTGAGGGTAAAAGATCACAAATCTTTTAAAAATCCATGACAAAGTACATTGTTGGGATTCAATAATAAGAAATGTTTATAAGATAGTGTTTTTCTATATTAAAATTTTATTTCATTTATATAGTTTTTGAACATGAATATCAGGATTACATAGATTTTAGTAATTTTAATATAGTTACGTGAAATTAGCATAAACAAAATATTTTCTTAAATAAAGAAAATATTTGTCATTGTTCAAATATTTAGTGCAAATTTGTATGAACAAGTATTGCTGCTAGAAATAATTAAAGCAAGAGGATAGAAAATCTTTTACAAGACGAAATACTATTCTTAAAATAATTATAACTTTGCATTTGACATCTTTAAAAGAACACTTTCATTTGCATTTTCATCACGTATTATGCTGAAAACCCCTTAAAATTTTGTTCTACAATATTTCTTTTGTTCATATTAGAAACTTGAGATTATAGATTCCATTTCTAAAAATGGAAAAATAATCTAAAAAACATTATGAATACAACAAAAAGGGTCAAATTGGAAACAATATAATACCCGAAGGGCCAAAACGAAAAACCAAAAAGAAAAAAAAACAATTTTGCATGTTAATGTTTTTTTCTCTTCCCTCCACATCTATCCAAAACCAAAATTCCCTCCCTTCCCTCGTTTTCTCCTTTTCGTTCCTTCCCTTCCAAAACCCCTTTCCCCCATTTCCACCCCAACCACCCACCCCCTACACCCACAACCCCTTACCTAAAACCCTTCTCTTCTTACAATCCCAAAAATCTTCAGCTTAAGGGGTATCCATTCCATGTCTTTTGATACAAAAATGACTGGTCCAGATGCACCACCCACTGGTGTGGCGGCGCCACCGGCTGCTCAGTCGTCATCCGCCGCCGTGATCGGCGGAGGTAGTAGTCAGATCTCCCAGCCGATCAAACGATACTTGCCCTTTGCTTCTATGAGGCCGCCGTTTGTTAGTCCTGAGGATTACCACAGATTTGGTGGTGTTGATTCTCGGATTGGGTCCCCTACTTTACAGCCTGATGCTATTGTTGTTAAGTCCCCTGTGAGTTGAATTAGATATTTTATGGGGTTTGATAAAATGTAGAGAAAATGGCGTAATTTTGTGTTTAATTGTTGCTATTTTGCGCATTTTGTGGTTACTCGAATTCTTTTTAACCTGCATTATTCGCATTTCATTGTGTGAATAAAGTTTGAGCTAATTTATGTGGTTGAATTGTTGTTTGGAGCCTGGTATTGAGTTGGTTAATTTAATAAATTTGCTTAAAGAACCATATGCTATAAGCAAGTTGCTTTTTTTTTTTAAAAAAAAAAAAAATTACCCTAGAGTTCATTTGCCTCTTGTTAGCTGAAAACTTTCGGACTCTAATTTGGTAAAAAGGAGTAAATGAGTCGAGCGAGTTGATTGTGAATTCTACTATTCTGCCATTCGTTTATGCACATGTGGCAACCAATTTGGTTACTGAGTTGAACGTGCAATATAGATTTTACTGTTTTTGTTGTATGTGGATATGATTGGTGTCATTCATGTCTTTGAATCTTATCCCGAACTAGAGAATATTGAGTGGGGAGGATTTGCATATTGATTTGCCTTCAGAAATTAGCTCCTTTATTTAAGTAGCAATTAGGCTCTGCGCTCTTGTAAATGGAAGCTCTATTATTCATGTCTATTCCTTTTATATGTTTATTCTTTTAGATGTAAGATTTAGTGCTAATATCTTAGCGGTTAATTTGCTTACATGAAACTGACCCTGCCTAGGCGGGAGCCTTTACACACAGCGGTCTGCCGTTTACATTTAAGTTTAACAAGATTGAATAATACTCTAATATGCCCAAACCAAGAATTTTCTTAGTTTGGTTTTGAGTAGTAACCCCAAAATCGGACCTTTAGATAAATGGATTATTCTAGATACTCAAGTTTATCTCAGGGAAAGTTGAGAGTGTTCTCATAATCATCCCCTCATTTGCTATGTATTACTTGTTTATCACTTACGTAACTTATTTCTACTTTGCACACTTTATGCCCATGTAGGCACTAAAGCGGAAGGGTGGGATGGGCTATAAAGCAGTTGAGTCCAGTGACTGGACTGCTAATCCTGGGTATTCGGATGTGGCCAATAGTCCACTTGGAACGCCAGTGTCTGGAAAAGGAGGAAGAGCAAATGGACGGTCAAGAGCCACAAAAAGCAATAAATCTGGACCTCCAACTCCTGTCTCTAATGTTGGTGAGGCTTGGTATCCAAACTTTTTTTGTCTTGTTTGTAACTGGCTATATGTCAGGCACAAGTAAATATTCAAATTTTATTTCCTCTTGATCTATCTATAGGTTGTGAGTCTTGTGACATTACTAACATGGTTGCAGTGGTTAAATATTTTCTTAGCAACTTTTGGATTGCAAATTTGCAGGTTCTCCTTCTCCTCTTACACCTGCAAGTTGCCGTTACGACAGTTCATTGGGTATTTAACAATTTTTTGCCCATGGATTGGTTTGTTGTAAATTTATTTATGGGAAGCGTGACTTTATGGTGGAATAAACCCATAGATTGAGCCACTGTCTTCTGTTCAGGTCTTCTAACCAAGAAATTTATCAACTTGATCAAGCATGCTGAAGATGGTATGCTTGATCTTAACCAGGCTGCAGACACTTTGGAGGTGATATATCTTTTAGCTAGAAGTTCTCTTGATGCATTGTTAAAATCTGATTGTAATTTTCTTATCTTACAGGTGCAGAAAAGAAGGATATATGATATAACAAATGTGCTTGAAGGAATTGGTCTTATTGAAAAGAAACTCAAGAACAGAATACAATGGAAGTAAGCTAGCTTTGCTTGGATATAAACACATATCTTCTACTTTGACCCTGCTTGCAATGATCTGTCATTAAGCATCTGAAGCTACACTGATGTGCAAATTCCATAATTACTCTCTAGGGGTGTTGATGCTTCTAGACCTGGAGAAGTGGATAATGATGCTGCCATTTTAAAGGTATTTGGATATGTTTCCTTAACTAATTTGATTGCTAAGATAGTGCCTTCTCATCTATGTTATGATGGTCCATGTATAAGAGATATGCACTGTTAAATCAGTTTTCACCACTAAATAGAGCTGCAGTTCTACGAGAACCGCAACTTGAAGTAATGTATTATTGGGAAGTGCAACTTTCTAGTGAGTTTCTTGCTATTTCTGCAGGCAGAAACTGAAAGCCTTTCGATGGAAGAGCGAAGATTGGATGACCGAGTAAGGTATGTTGTTTGTCAGCTAAGTCAGTAGTTCATGCTTCTTCCTTGAACTATATCGTCGTGCTGATTTAGATCATTACAGAGAATTGCAAGAAAAGTTGAGGGATATGAGTGAAGATGAAGACAACCAAAAGTAACTTCTTGTACCTGTCCTCACATACATAGTTGTAACCTAGATTGATAATTTGCTCTTCGCTAACAACAGTTTCAACTCTGACTGAATTAGATGGCTTTTTGTAACTGAAGAAGATATAAAAAGCCTACCTTGCTTTCAGGTTCATTTTATAATTTATGTGTCATTCTTTTTTAACCACTTCATCTCTGTAGCAGAATGATTGCATTTTTGGTATCCTCTGCTCAAATAACTTACGAATAAGTTTATACTCTTTAATTCTGGCAGAATGAGACCCTCATAGCAGTTAAAGCTCCTCATGGTACCACCCTGGAAGTCCCAGATCCTGATGAGGTAAGTTGAGAAGGGAAGCAATTCTGAGAAAATAAATTACATATTTCTTATAGGTAAAATAACATGCTTTTTCTGCAGGCTGTGGACTATCCACAAAGGAGATATAGAATTATACTCAGAAGCACAATGGGTCCAATTGATGTCTACCTCGTCAGGTATTGCTGGCTTCTTGAGCCATAAGCATGTCCTGGTCCTCTTTCCTTCGTAATACTTGCTCTTGAAAAATGTTATCCGACTCTCGTATTTGATATTTTTCTTTTGAACTTCATGCTTGATTAGTCAATTTGAGGAAAAGTTTGAGGAGATGAATAGTGTTGAACCATCAATGGCCATCCCAGTTGCTTCAAGTTCAGGCTCAAAGGACAATCAGGCCATGGAGAGATCAACTGTTTCAAACAGTGTTACTGAGAATGAAGGCCAAACACAAAATGTTGATCAATTGAGTTCTGATCTTGGTACTTCACAGGATTACGGTGGTGGAATGATGAAGGTTGTCCCTTCAGATGTTGATGTAAGTGTGCTTGTCCGAACTTGGTCTTCTTGAAAAGATGATGCGGTCTAAGATAGATATGCTTAAGCGCCAAACAAGGCAAACAATGATCATTGTTCTTCACTTCCAGTTTCAAAGTCAATATGATTACTGCCTATACAGAATAAGAAGCTGTATAAACTTCAGCAATTACATGGTTAAATCGTTATTCTTGATTATGCTTTCTAGTCATGACAGATGTAGTGTTGCCATGTGGTAGAAAACACACTAGTATACTGCTGCTTAAAAGAGGAGAAACAGCTAAAAGAAGAAATTATAGTTTCAGTAGTGATGGCCTGGTTTGGCTTGGCACATTTTTATTTGTAAAATTTGCTGCTAAAGGAGTCCCTTTATTTGCATTTTCATGTATACCACTAGACACTTCATAACTTCACATAAAAAATAGAACAGCATTCCTTCATTCTGGTGCTAATTGTAAAATTATAAATGCTTCTTGTTTGTTGCAGAATGATGCAGATTACTGGCTCCTATCAGATGCACATGTTAGCATCACAAATATGTGGGAGGCAGATCGTATCCTTGTTCGTTAGGCTTCTTTCATTTGCAGATCTTGTTTGTTCAATGCCTAGTTCCCTTAACTTCAATAATAGCTGCAGTTGAATGGGATGGGGAAAACTTGCTCCATGAATTTGGAATAGCTGATCTAGGTACCCCACGGGCACATACTCCATCTGCTGTTACTGATGTACCAACCCCAATGAACGTGCCACCAAGATGAGTTAGGCTCTCGCGGATAAGCTGAATTTGGAAATTCCAGTCTAGTTTAGTCAGAAACAAGAAATCACCGTCTATTTTTTGCTGTTTTGCTCCTTAGATCCCTAAGGGCACTGGACGGTGCACTTACAGCCCAAGGACTGAGACTTTGTACAGTTGCGGAATCTGCTTGACCCCTTTTACATGGTTGATACTTGTAACCAAACAGAGCATGCTGAAGGTGGAGTTAAAAGAATGGGAAGGAAATGTTGATTATTTATAAAATTCTTGCTCTTAACATCCTCCTCCCCCGTTGTCTTTGCTTTTTCCAAACGTTTAGGTTATGTGGGAGGTAAAAGTTTTCCTTCCCCAGTAGAGTTCCTTTCCTGTTCGCAGGTCTTCATAACTCAACACTCATCTTCTTTCTGGAATTTAATATTACCATCAGATTTTCAGGTCCTTAAAGGTGCATCATGATACATTATTATGGGTTTTCCCTTGTTGAGAAAAATGCTACCTTTTGGTCCCTAGCAGTCTGTTTTACATTGTTTTGTACAAAGACAAGATTACAAATGATCATATTTGAGAAAGTACAAGTGATTCAAATAAAGGAATACATGAGAGGATCATAGTTTGTTCATATCTTTGTATACCTACAAATCCATCGATTTATAGGTTTAACATTATGATGATTGGAACTGTTAGAGGAAATGTTACTGACCTAGAATTAGGTCAAGGTTGGCTGTGAAGACTTACAAGCTACTTGAAATCCAAGTAGACTAAGTAAAGAATATAAGAAATGGAAGCAAAAAATTTGTATAGGTGTTATCAATTAGTTGGATTAAAACTTCTTTGTGTTGGCTCACTCATATTAGGTTGTTTTCTAAAATTCTTCTGTTTGTTTAGGCTTTTGCATGTTTGTATGCAGAGCACTTCTTGTGTCAGAATTCTTAGTTAATCTAAAAAGACAAATTAGTAAGTATTGAAACGAATCTGCGTACCAATGGAGCGAATGAATATTGATGATTGTTATACTCTAATTAGTAATTGAGATGTACCAGTAGTTTGTCCAACACATTAACGAGCATCACTAAAAAGGATAGAGTAATTTCAATACTCCTATTTGGATTTGAATTTGGGTTTGCACTAAAATGTTAAAAATTCAATCGGTCGTTTTGAGCTTTAGCATTCCATTCGGGGGTTTGAGACCTTTAGTAACTTCATATGATGTATTATGACTTGCGTATATGATAGGTTTTGACTTTCCAGATTGTCTAAGTGTGGCTCGGACGCGTTCGACGAAGTTGGAATGTTTGAAAGTTAAGTGAAAGATTTGATCTTCGATTCTTGGTTTGATGTTTTTTGTGGTGTTTCAAGCCTCTGGATAAGTTTGGATAACATATTTGGACTTGTTGGTATAACTAGACGGGGTCCCGAGGGACTCGAGTGTGATTTTGGATGGTTTCAAACTATTTCAGTTGGGTTTGCATAGGTGGTGTCAGGTAATGTATCGCGTTCGCGAGGAGGTTCGCACGTTCATGTAGAAGTAGGCTAGAGGAGCTTTGTTCTTTGCGTTTGCAGCTGTTGGACCTAGTTCGCGTAGTGTTGGGCAGGCTGACTCATCGCATTCGCGTGAGGTGTCCGCTTTCGCTAAGGTGTGCAGGTGGGCAGGACTTTGGCTTTCCCGTTCGCATTGGAGGGATCGCGTTCTCGCTGCATTGGAGTTCTTTGGTCATCGAATTCGTGACTAAAGCTTCGTGTTCGCGAGTGGGGCAGTGTGGTAGGTCGCATTTGTGCATCGGGATCGCTGGGGCTTTGTCGCAGTCGTAGAGGGTACCCTTGGACAGATTTTATAAGTTGTGTATTTCGGGATTTGGAGCTCATTTCTCATATTTTGGACCCTAGGCCTGGAGAGGGCAATTTCACATGGAGATTACCACACAAGACTTTGGGGTAAGTGACTTTCACTCATTTATGGTATTATTTCAAGAATCTACATGAATTACTAACACCCAAAACACGGAATTTTGAGATGAAATTTAAGGGTTTTACATGAATTACTAAAACATTATATTGGTTCCGAATTTCAGGCACGCGGGCTCGGGCTAATTTTTATTGACTTTTTGGGAGTTCTTCAAAGATCGAAACTTTATGGATTAGGATTGATACCTATATCATTGTTTGACTTTCTTGGATGATGTATGGCTTGATTCACGTGATTGGATGGCTCGAGCGAGGTTTTAACGCGATTTGAGGTTGAAGACTAGCTCAGATGAGGTAAGTATCTTGCCTAGCTTTGAGGGAATTTTTCCTAATAAATGTTATTTTTTTCTACATGCAAGGATGATGTATATGCAAGGTGACAAACGTATACGCATGTACCGTGGTTATTCATGCTCGGGGTAGATTCTAGATTACTCTATCCCTTCTTTGGTTGTGTGACTCTACGTGTTCTATGCTTTTATTTGATGGAATGACTATGTGAGAACAATAAGCCAAGCTAGAGAAAATACTTAGATTGATGATACCTTATTTTGAGCATGATGAACTATTCTTGAGATTATTGAGATGATTTAGACGTAGTCACACGTATATTATGAACACACATCTATACTTGTTATTCTTATGTCATGCCTTTAATTGATAGATGATAACTTGAGTTTCCTTACCCACATTAAAGATTATGATTTGTCGTTTGATGCTTATTGGAGGCTTGATAATTGTTTGGATGATGTATTACTTGTTGGGTCCGTAGTCTTACGTACATATGATCATACATCTTAACTGGAGATCATCCTTTATACACATACATACACCCATTCATGGTTATTCCCTGTCTATGTGCATTACATATGCTTATCTTGCATTTCTATACATAGATTCCAGCATATGGCTCTCGGTTGCGGATGAAGGTTATGGAACGAGGTTTTTGTGGTAATGATGTTGATTTGGCACGTGAGTTGTCCCTGCTGTTGATATTATTATTGGCACGTGAGTTGTCCATGCAACACGTGAGATGTCCGTGCCGTTGATATTATTATTGACATGTGAGTTGTCCGTGAAACATTCATGCAGTTGATATTACTAATGGTGCGTGAATTATCCATGCAACATGTGAGTTGTCCGTACGATTGATAGTATTTATTGACACGTGAGTTGTCCGTCAAACACGTGAGTTGTCCATGTGATTGTTATTATTATTGGTACTTGAATTGTCCATGCCACATGTGGATATAGATCCATCCGCCTAGGGTCGCTCTCTCATGTTTCTCTCTTGATGGTGTACACACAGGTTGTGAGAAACCGACAGGTTTCTGGTTGATTGTGAGGTGGGATACAATGTGATGAGTTAGTAAGCATAAAGGTGGAAGCTTGGCCATTCAAGTAATTCTTTTTGCATATTCATGCATTTACACGTTTCCTTCATTCATATCATTTACATATGCTAGTTAATGCATTTTGCATATGCACGGAACTTGTTGGTGAGTTGTTGGACACTTAGAGGGTGTTGGGTTAAGGTAAAAGAGAGTTATAATCATACATTGATATGTTGGACTTATGTAAAGGTTTCATGAACACGATACTCATAAAGATAATGGAAATGGATCATTGTTAAGTACATGCATTTTACATTCATGTATGAGTATTTGAGCACACACTACTTAGTGCAGCCGAGGGAGGTGTTCAAATTCCCGCTACTCATACTCCAGAGAAGATGGCTCATGGTTTTCAGACCCCAACAGTTTTACCAATTGGGGTGGTTCGATCCACTGTTGCTACACAACCCAGGGAGAGATGCGCAATGTCAGCTGATGAGTTGAAGAGGTTGGACAAGTTGACCAAGTTATTTCCCCCTCACTTTAGTGGTGCACCTTCCGAGGATGTCCAGGACTTCTTAGACCGTTTCCATGAGATTTTGCACAACATGTGGATAGTGGAGTCCAATGGAGTAGATCTCACAGTATTTCAGATACATGGTTCTGCCAAGAGGTAATATCAGGTGTACGAGCAGGGCATGCCAGCGGGATCACCTCCTCTCACATGGGCTCAGTTTTTGCAGTTATTCTCGGAGAAGTTTTGTCACGAACCAGACTTACAAAATGACCGTGATGGCGCCTAACACTACTAAGCAATCCAACTACGGAAATCAACTCTAGCAGTAATAAGAAATAATCTAGAACTTTGCACTACAACAGAAATACTAAAATGACAATATAACTGAAATCCACCCCAAAATTTGGTGTCACTAAGTACATGATCTCTATAGAGTACGAAACACTAGGTCTAAATGAAAATATAGTAGTGTCAGAAATACATAACAGTAATAGTTAAGATAGAAGGGAACTTCAAGGCCTACGAGCAAGAAACAACAGAGCTACCTTGAAATCTGAAAAAATACGACGGTAGCTCCTAACAATCGCTGATACCCGCAATACCCGGATCTGCACACGAAGTACAAGGTGTAGTGTGAGTACAATCGACCCCATGTGCTCAATACGTATCAAGGCTAACCTCGAAGATAAAATGTTATGAGGTAGGCCAAGCCACAACTTGCTTCCAACAGTCAATAACAGAGATAACAACAAAATGATGATATGTACAGAAAAGTATCATAGTTAGTAACAATTTTATTTTGATCTAAATTACGAAAAAATGTAGACATGTTCAAATATATATCAATCAAGGCATAAACATAAATTAACACAAGGAAATAAGTGCATCTCTATGCCTGTGCGACCAGAATGTAAGCCCAATACGACAACATCACTGTGATAACCTAGTATCCTGTACAAGTACCTCTCAGTCACACTCTTAGCACTATTCTGGTGCCTAGAAAAATGCCCAGAATCATCACAGACACTCAGCACTGTAAATGTGCCTCGACACGCTATGGCCTTACCAATAACGACTAAAGGTGCCTCACTCTCAGGTGATTCCCTGACTCCGGAGGGGCATATCAAAGCCCAAGCGCTAATCAGATCAAAGTCCATGATCAATAACATAAAGCCCAATATAGGGCCTCTATGAGCATCACCTCATAATCAATACCATTCAGCCCAATATAGGGCCTCGATTCAAGCATCACCTCACAAGAAATATTACTCGGCCCACATGGGGCCTCAATGCAACGCCGTCACTCAACAATATCTCTAAGATCAGTATGAGGCCTCAATGCAAACGCCACCTCACAATAATAACAACATGGCTCAACGGCCCAAATCAGTCATCAATCTCCTCAAGTCTCAATATGCCAAAACCTCACATTACCTATAATCAAAATACCACACGGAATGTACCAATGTGCCACAACTTAGCTCAACCTCGTGCCACACTAGGACACCAACAATATCTGAGATAATATATACAATGTGGGAAGAGACAGAAATATAACATGATGATATAATATCATGACTGAAAATATGACTACGGCTAAGGTAAATATCTCGATCATGGAAAATAGCCCTATCATCTCAAAGAGTCAAGCAAATAGCCTAGACATGATATCTAGCATGAATAATAGCTCACATAGTCATTCAAGTAAATAAAATATGGAATCAAAGAGGCATGCTAGGAAATAAGCCTAAAGTTTACCCGGATAATGAAGATCACAGTGAATGCATATACGCACATCACCTTGCATATATGACACTCTAACTCAGAACAAGTATCATGCCATACATAAAATACCCTCAATCCAAGTCTAGGAAACATACTTACCTTGCTCCAAAATTTGATAATCAGCTCCAACACTTCTCTAACATCTCAAACCAATGTCAAACGATCTGAAACTAGCCAAAGAACGTGCAAACCAATCAAAATATACTCCAAGTCTAATAGTTTAACAATTAGAAATAATTCTCAACTCCACACAAAAAGTCAACAAAGTCAACCCTCGGGCCACGCGCCTGGAGCCCGAAAATTCTCAAAGACAAGTGTTACCCATAGCACCACGAACTCAAATATATGATTTATTCCCAATTCCATTCTAATTTCATGGTAAAAACTTTCAAAAATATCATTTCTAGGTTTTCTTTCAAAATTCCATAATTTTAACCTCAAAATCATGAATTTACAAGTCTAAATTCATGCATGTTCATGAAATATAATCAAAAGTGGGTTTGAAACACTTGCTCTCATTAAGTGGGTATCACCTCATAATCGGCTCCAAATGGGAAAATGAGATGAAAACGAGCTAAGTCCCGATTTGCTAACTTATACACTGCGCAGGCATTACCCTTCACGAACGCGGCATGTGCCTCGCATTTGAGAAGCACAAATAAACGTTTTATCCAAAACCTTCTTTGCGATCATGAGGTAGGCCCACGAACGCGAAGCCTTACCATGAAAACCTTATGCAAATGCGACCATGCCTTCACGAACGCGAAGGCCAACCTCCAGCTCCATCTTCTTTATCGCAAACATGACCTCCATGTCGCGAACACGGAGTACCACCGCCTCAACACTTCCTGAAAACGACTTATCCATATCGAACACGAATCACAGACGACCACCTGCACAAATCCTTCATCGAAAACACATGCTTCTCACCGTGTTCGCGAAGAACAAAATCAGAACCAACAACCAGCAGTAGAAAAACACTCCGACATGGTCCAAACTTATTCAAGTACTCAAAATGCCACGAATAACATCAAAACAAAGAATCGACGATCAAAATCCTTCTCTTAACTTTCAAACCTTCACACTTCACCGAACGTGTCTGAGTCACACTTAGACATTCCAGATCACGACCAAACTTCACACACAAGTTCCAATCAACTAAATGATCTTATCCAAGGTCTCGGAATATCACCCCGAGTCCCATAACACCAAAGTCCGCTCCAAGTCAAACTTAGCATATTCAAGAATCTTCAAAATGCAAACTTCCAATTATAAGCGCCGAATCGCTCTTGGACCACCCGATACTCAACCGGAACATACTCCCAAGCCCGAAATCACCTTAGGAACCTATAGGGACCTTCAAATCTTGATTCTGAGATCGTTAACTCAAAAGTCAAATCTTGGTCAACTCTTCAAATTGAGAATTATTCTTCCAAATCAACTCTAAACTTCTCGAAAATCAAAAGCAACTACAAATGCAAGTCATAATGCATAAAATGAAGCTACTCAAGGTCATAAATCGTTGAAGAACATGCTAAAGCTCAAAACGACCGGTCGGATCGTCACATTCTCCCCCACTTAAACATACATTCGTCCTCGAACGTGCCAAGAGTCATTATCAAACTGCCAAATAATTGTACAAGATCCTACACGCAGACACCTATGTCACCTCAATCCGTATAAGCATATCAGCACACCTCCGACTGAAGATCCTTCCTGCGACCTTAGCCCTTAAGCCTTAGAACCAAATTCCAACATCGGGGATTCCCTATCAATATTCCAACATCGAGGATTCCCTATCAAATCCGATTCTTGCATACATATAATGTATCAACCCCAAAGAGTCATTTCAAAGCATAATTATATACCTAATATATAACCACACGATGACACGCATAACTCATGTGCCCACAACAATATCTTTCAATCATAATAGCTGCTCACTACCGAACTTGGTACCGGTAATATACCTCATGACGCACAAAAATGTTGTTCCAAACCTCACAATAATACAATGAAGAAAGAGATGTACATAATATCATAACCACCCATAAAATCAATAAATTATGGAGTTCTTTCGCTTGACAGAAACCATTGCCGCATTCTGAGCTGATTAGTAACATTCCTCTTCCAAACATACATTATACTAATCGGATTGCACTGATTCCAGGTACAACAACCTCATCTCACCCAGTACAAGCTGCTCGGCTGACAAGATACATCAAACACCATCTAAAATCTCATACACCTGATCCATATGCCAAAAAACCCACAACTCGGCTATGACAAATAAGGGAGGGAAAACCCAAGTACAAAACCATCCAACACGCGTAACAAATACAACAACCAAACAAAATTCTATGAATCTATCCCATAGAGGAGAATCAAAACACATAAAATAAGTATAAGGAATCATATCCAACATCTTACCATTTTTGGCTCGCAATCCGATCCACATATAGTATCATTGCAGCGTGTAACCCGATCTGAATATCATACTTGTGGTGGCGTGCCACCCGATCCATACATAATAATATGCATGGGAATACCCATCGAGAAAAAATGCTCACACTTGCTAGACACATGTAAATCAACAACAAGCACGCCAAATGCATAGATATAACTCTGGGGATATAGAGAGCATAATGTGTTGCGAAAAAAAAAGGCCAAGCACGACTAAGGTGCAATAAAACAAACTAGCATCTCGAGAGCCATTTCGCTCACATAACACCACAAGCCTACACCGGACCACAACGCGCGTGTAAATAATCAAGTCGCCTCACAACCCATATAGCATAAAAAGGTAACACAGTAAATAGAGATGACATGAATAACATCCACCATGCCCAAAGACTTATCCATAGACAAATGTTGTACTGAATAAACAATTCTGATCTGGTGTAGAATATACATTTGCATTAGTCCTACCAATGGACCTATAAACCAATTTCAATCATCTCAAAATAGGTAAATATCCTTTCAAGATCCATAATAATCCTATCCATGACACATACAATCAACTGTTAAATTATGAACAATTTTCCATAGTCTGCAACAAAAGGAATAGTCCGCTCCTTAGACATAAACTCTCAAGTCTATGATAGTACTAAAATCTCCATACCAGATCTCAATATCCCCCCACTTAATTGACTAACACGTCACACCTACACCATCATCCCATGATGGATACTCCCACAACCTTCCGTACCAAGTAACAAAATCTGAACATCAATAACTACCAACCATGCTATTTCTGTAGTGCTAGTCAACCATCCTTAAATCATTACACATCGCATCTTCCACAAAATACACCATTCTGAGGCGACACTAAGATAGTGATTGCATACTCTGATCGTTGAAATGTTTCCCTATGCCTCAAACTCATGACATTCCTGTCCATACTAAACCATAACCTTGACTCGTCAATCCCAATTCCACATTGCTCACTGCACCTATCATGCTGTTAAGCGAGAGTACCTGAATTTCATCATAAATCATGAAACACCAGTATAATAAGCACTCCATTGACTAGAAATATTTCACTTAACTCATTTTAGGAGAGAAATTGCAACCAACTCACCATAACCGAAGATGACATAAATCTCAACTAGTGACTAAAACTGTCATAAACTCTTCGGTACCCATCTGCACATAATCGGGACATCAAAACTAAGTCTTCTAAATACCGAAGGAACCAATCATCTCCCTTAACATGCTGATCCAAGCTCCTTCTGATTTCCTCTTGACTCGCCTTCAAAATAATACATCTCTTTTCCAGTCCACAATGGATCTCAATCAACACTCATCTCGAGTGACCCCAACTCACACGAACATGTTGTCTCAATATCCATAAGCCATTTTATACCCTCTCGTGCACTCAATAGTACCTCCAATTGATACACCTATTCCGAAGTGACATTTTGCAAAGTCGCAGTTGTTGCTTTCATCTCTCTAACACTCGCTCGCAGAACCGATAATGATATACAAAAACTCCAAGTATTTTTCACAATATGCTGCAAAACTCTACCCTTAGACACACAGCGAACCTAAAAATCCTTAGGCACCACACCTTAAATATTGAACCCACTAGAACCATTATTTAGAGTTGCTCGCTCTGATCTGGTACCGAATAGATAGCCAAACAAGACAAATGATTAGTGATCTGTTAGCGCACTCCAAAAGAAGCAACCTCATCCTGAAGCAACCGAGTAGATCCTCTCTCCTTACATGCTACGCCCACAACGAATGCCAAACCTGAGTGACTACACAATATCCATATATCAATAAATCATGGTACATCATGCATCTATCAAATTCCTTGCTCAAATAAGAGGTCACCCTTCTCAAATCAAATCTAATCCGCAAGCATATCCCAATCCAGGAACTGCAACAACACATAACTAGGTGATCTAAATGCCACTGATAGAGTACCCCACTTGGCCTTAAGCCACAGTCACATAATCCCAAACCCGTATGACTCCTCCTCCTAAGTTACCCTGACCTCACACTGTTACCCAGCTAAATTTCTCGTACACTCATGTCGCACACATCCCAAGACACCAACCAATGGACACCCAACCATCTCCCTCAAGCGATCCCAACTCACATCATAGTACATACATCCCACCTGTGCAGTCTCATATCAACATCTTCACATGGCCAGCTATGTGCACTACCACTAGAGGTAATGGGGCAGAGCAAAAGTAGGGCGGGGTATGGCCTTAACAGAGCAGGGAAAGGGATTACTTAAACGGGACAGGACAGGGAGGGGTAGGGCTGGTCAAAGCATATTTTAAAATAATTATATATGGGGTAGGGCAGGTTGCAGAGCAAGGGTTTTAATTGCAAAATTGATAAAAAATAAAATGATAATTTTTATTTTTCAATACAGTGTGCTGCCTATAGGTTTACTATACCTCATTAATTTTGAATTTATGTGTAATAATTTATAGCATTGGTTATGAATTATAATTCAAAGTATACACTGTAGTTAGAATGCTGTGTTTTCACTAGGAACGTGCAAATGGATTGTGTATTGGTGGAAGTATCACTAATTTATTAATTTGTTATTTTCTATTTTTCGTTTCTTACTTTGTTATTTGGTCCTTTCTTTTCCTTGCAAATCTTTGAAATTGCCCAATTCTAATCCAAACTTTCATGAACATTTACTGAGTCAAACATGCAAGTATGTTGGTTTTTCTTTAGGGGGGGGGGGGGGGTCAATTATTATTTATTTTTATAGACACGCTCTTATATCATTTTCAAGTGCTTGTAAAATATTTCCAAGTAAATATACATCTTGTGAAGTACATGATTATGTTTTCTTCAGTAAAATATTATAGTTTGTTTGTTTATTAGAGTTTCCTATATTTTAACAAGTTTTAGATTTTACAGGTTATTAAATTCTATTGACTTAGTTTTCTTTCACTTTTGCTCGGATCGAAATTAGAATCAGCCCGTCCAAGTAAGTAAGAACATGAAAACTTAAAAATGAAGGGAAAAAAATAAGTTAAACTAGGAGGGGCGGGGCGGGTTTAAAAAAGAAAAGTTGTTAAACGGGGCAGGGCAGTGTAGGTCAAATATGTGGTAGGGTAAAGCTTCATCCTCCCCATTCCTCTCTGCCCTGTCCTATTTTCCATCCCTAACAACCAATATGTAATCAATTAATCATCCCAAGTCCACACTCGCCTGCAGGCTGCACGAATCTGCTCCACTTTATTGTTGGCTAACTGGAATGTCCATTATCGCGTCAATTTCAAGACTGCATATCACACCACGATGATAATAAGCATTCATATTCCCTTTGTAGCTCAAGCAAAACCTTTCTCGTCAAATTGAAACTCTCAAATTGCAAGAAGTCACCACAAAAATGAAATTCATATACTTGGTCAATTGTCCAAATGACCCATATCACTCAAGTTAGAAGAAGTCACCACCAAAATGAAATGTACATACTTGGTCATGTCCAAAATGACCCATATCACACTAAACTTTCTCAAAGCATGTGGCGGTTCTACCCCAAAATCCATAACAACACACTCCCACTTTCGCTCCGATATAGCCGTATGCAACACCAACGCTCGAGCTATTCTCAAAGCATGTAAGACACCGAACTCGTAGAAAACACCAACACTGGGGCTGTCGTCAAACTAGTCTTGAGGTTTTGGAATCTTGCCTCCCACTCCTCGGACCATCTGAAAGGATCACCCTTTTGGGTCAATATGGTCATAGGTGCAACAATGGATGAGAAACCCTCTACGAAATGGCGGTAATACCCAGCCAAACCAAGAAAACTTCGAATCTCAGTGGCTGAAGATGGTATGGGCCAACTCTGAACTGCTTCAATCTTCTTCAAATCTACCTTGATCCCCTCACTCGACACCACGTGGCCCATAAATGCTACCGAATCAAGCCAGGATTCACACTTTGAGAATTTTGCATACAACTTCTTCTCTCTCAAGGTCTGAAGAACAATCCTCAGATGCTGCTCATGATCTTCCCGTCTGTGGGAGTACACTAATATGCCGTCAATAAACATAATGACGAATTAATCAAGATATGGCCAGAATACACTGTTTATCAGGTGCATAAATGTTGTTGGGGCATTGGTCAACCCAAATGACATCACAAGGAACTCGTAGTGGCCATACCGAGTCCTAAAGGTAGTCTTTGGAATATTCGGATCCCGAATCTTCAGCTGATGATACCGTGCCCGCAAAATCAATCTTCGAGAACACTTTGGCACCTTGTAACTTATCAAATAAGTCATCAATGGGTGTCAATGGGTACCTATTCTTCATTGTGAGCTTATTCAACTGTCGATAACTAATATAAATTTGCATAAAATTGTCATTCTTCTTCACAAACAAAATCGGAATGCCCCAAGGCGACACACTAGGTTGAATGAAACCCCTATTGAACAACTCTTGCAACTGCTCCTTTAACTCCTTCAATACAATAGGGTGGAATAGAAATAGGCTGAGTGCCTGGCAATAAGTCAATGACAAAATCGATATCTCTATCGTGCGGCATGCCTGGAAGATCTGCCGGAAATACATCTGGAAGTCTCTCTCTACCAGAACTAACTCAACGATAGGAGTATCAACACTAACATCCCTTACAAAGGCTAGATATGCATCACACTCCTTCTCAACCATTCGTTGGACCTTTAGAAAGGACACAACCCTACTGGAAACATAATCCAATGTACCTCTCCACTCTAACCGTGACAAACCTAGAGTAGCCAATGTCACAATCTTGGCGTGACAATCCAGATAGCATGATAGGGCGACAACCAGTTCGTGCCCAAGATAACACAAAAGTCTACCATACTAAGTAACAATAGATTAACCCTAGTCTCAAAACCACCAATAACAACTAAGCAACACCGATGCACACGATCCACAACAATAGAATCTCCCACAGTCGTGGACGTATAAACATGAGAACTCAAAGAATCATGAGATATATCCAAATACAGAGCAAAGTAAGATGACACATATGAATAAGTGGATCCTAGATCAAATAAGACTGATGCGTATTTATGACAAACCGGAACCATCCTAGAAAAGCATAGAATCTGGATTGGCCTCCACTTCTAGGGCGACCTATAACCGCCTAACTCCCATCCTTGGCTGCCTGTACAGGTGGAGCGGCAACTAGAGCGACAACCATGGCCTGTGAAGTATGTGGACCTGGCTGAATCTATGAAGTGTGAGTAGTCTGTGGAGGTACACCCCTCCTGAGTCTGGGGTAGTCCCTCAACATATGGTGGGTATAACCATACTCAATGCAAGCTCTCGGTGGACATGGCTGCTGAAACTGGCCCTGGCCTGGTCGGCTAGACTGACCGATGAAGGCACCCCCTGCAGGTGCACTAGAAAGTGGCTGAGCAAATTGTGCAACCTGAGACCTTGGAATATCCGGATCACCAGTAGATGTTGGAAGTGCTGAATGAACTGGACGACTCACATAACCTCTACCATGTCGACCTGTAGCTGCAGCGTGGCCTCAACTAAATCCTCCAGTACCTCGAGGATTTTTGGCCTCCATGTTCTCTTTCTCACAACCCTATATACCCTCCAACCTCCGTGCAATCTCTACCACCTGTTGATATGGGGTATCTGTCTCTAACTCTCGAGCCATGCTGAATCTAATACCATAGTTGAGCCCTTCGATGAATCGACAAACTCACTCTCTAACTGCAGAAACCAAGGCAGGTGCATGTCGTGACAAATCAATGAATCTCACAACATACTCTAACACTGTCATAGTATCCTGACGTAGCACCTCAAACTCCGCACGCCATGCAACTCGAAAGGCATAGGAAACAAACTCTCTTAAAAACATCTCTGACACTTGAGTTCATGTAAGTGAAGCTGCATCGGATGGGTTTCCCTCCTCGTAATCCCACCACCACTGATACGCTTCTCCCGATAGATGGAAGGTAGTAAAAGAAACCCCGCTCTTCTCCATAATACCCATGGTGTGGAAAAAATGGTGGCACTTATCTAGAAAACCCTGTGCATCCTCTGAAGCTAAGCCACTATAAGTAGGAGATGATACTTCTTGAACCTCTCAAGTATAAGAAGCTCCTCCTCAGTTGCCACTGCCCTAACCTCAAACTAAACCAGAACAACAGGCTGTGCTGGCATAACCTTTGGGACCTGATCAACATGGACCCGCTCGCCGCTCAAGAGTACGGGTCGCGGGAGTATGAGCTCCTCCCGTGGCCTGAGATGTGACTAGTGCAAGTTGAGTCAACCCCGCTTGAGCTAGAGTACCAAACATTCTCAGAAACTGTGCTACAGTCTCCTAAAGTGCAGGGGTGGCAACAGGCGCCTCGGTGCCGGTCCCCTAGTTGGAGATACTGGCGGCTCCTCAGTTACAGCTCGGACACGTGCTCTAGTTGCGCCACATGCCCCTTATCGGCCTCCGTCCCGACCTCTCGCAGATCTAGTAGGGGGTGCGTGTGTCTGATCGTCGGATCCAGCAATTCGTGTCCTCGCCATCTGTGAGAGAATAGAAAGTCAAAGATTTAGATTTCAAAGTCAACCAATTCGCACGATAAGTATTAGTGGAGTTTTCCTAACAGTTCCGTAGCCTCTCGAAGATAAGTACAGACGTCTCTATACCGATCCATAATACTCTACTAAACTTGCTTATGACTCGTAGCACCGATGAACCTAGAGCTCTGATACCAACTTGTCACGATCCTAATTTTCCACCTTAGGACGTCGTGATGGCACCTAGACTAGGTAAGACTAATATTTAATAATAACTTAATAGAAATAATCAAACAACAATATTAAAGTAATACTGATAAACTCATATAACCTTCCGAAATTAGATCTCAACAACATTTCTCCCAAAATTGGTGGAATTGATTCATAAGCTCTATAGAATAATCAAGAATGTCTACTACCACACTATCTGAGTAATACATGCAACATAATGAAAAATAAGGGAACATGTATACCTTGAAGTCTCCGAAAAACAACTACAATCAATCACTAACGTCCATCACGGGCAGACGTACCTGGATTTGTACAGAAAGATGTGCAGAAGCGTAGTATGAGTACACCGCAATGGTGCCTAGTAAGCATCAAGCCTAAACTCAGTAGAGTAGTGACAAGGCCAAGTCAAGATACCTACTATGACATAATAAACATAACAAAAATATGATAATGAAAAGTGGAGAAATAAATGGTAACAAAGTAGGTTAGTAACGTAGATTAATGACACAATTGTAAGCATGGAGATAACAAGAAGGAAGCAATTAAGAGAACCACAATAGTCAAATACGGAGAAACTGATAAGGCGAGGAAGAATAAAAGTAACAAGAACTAATATACCAATAACTCTTTTCAACATGAGATGCGCAACAAGAATCACAACCAAGGTACCACCTCTAATACAACAAGAATCACAACCGAGGTACCGCCTCATATTCACATTTCTCAATTTTAATCACAATCTTTCCTTATACCGCCGCGTGAACCTTATATTTAGATAGTTTTGAAAATATTTTCCTAAAATGGATACATGCACTTTAGCCCACCTTATGACGCCGCGTGGCTTCAAGTAATTTCCTTACTAGAAACACACACATAAATCTCACCTTATGTCGCTGCATGCACATTAACCCCTATCCTTATACTGCCGCATTCACATCAATATCTATCAACTCGCACCACAAGTGCCCATATGCCACAACTTGCCAAAAATAAACAATATCAATGTTTCCACAATAATATCCCATGTCTCAACCACAATGTGTACAAGAATATCAACAAAAACAATGAATGTGAACTGCTCATCAAGAAGGATATCTCAACAGTTAACAACTTCGCCTTAGTGTGACAATGGCTTTCACATCTTCAACACGTATAACTCAACAAGAAGATATTTCACAAAATAACAACTTCAATTATAAGTAATTCAACAATTAAAGATGTCACAGGGCAATAATGAAGGCAATAACTTTAACTAGGCATATAAGAGCAAAACAACAAGTAAGAGGTGGAACAAGTATTAACAAAGTCAGATAAGACATGTAAGGATAGACTAACACATGTAAGAGTAGATTATCAATGAAGGTTAAAACATGATATGACACAAATAAAGGCATGAAAATAGTCTAAATAACCTAAGCCGGTCAAATATCACATATAACTCGTGTACCCACTCGTCACCTTGCGTACACGACTTTCACATAGCACAAATAGCACAATCAATCCCAAATCTTAAGGGGTAGTTCCCACATACAAAGTTAGATATGATACTTACCTCAACTAGGCCAACTCAACCCTCGAAAATAACTTTCCCCCTAAAGTCCGCCCCCAAACGGCTCAAATCTAACAAAAATTGACTTAATATCATCAAACAATGCAAGAAAAAATAATTACAATAGATAAAGATTTGATTTTCATACCTTTTCCAAAAAGCCAATAAAAATCAACCTGGGGCTCGCCCAAAACCCGAGTCTAAAGGTAGATTCTGACTATCCATAACCCCATGAGTCGATATATATGATTAGTTTCAAAATTAGAGTCCAAATTGACACTCAAAACTCAATTTCTCAGTTGGCAAAGACTTGACAAAATTTCCCAATTTTTCCTCTTTGATTCACATACATTTAATGTTAAATCTAAGATACAATCATGAAATATAATTGGAAATTCATTAGAATCACTTCACCAATTTTTGTAGATGAAAATCCCCTCTCCAACTCGCCTCCTACCGAGTCTAGGTTTCTAAAATGAGAGAATATGTTGAAAAATCCCGAGTCCCAGCCATTTTGATCAGTTGCTAATATCGCAATTGCGACATCGTTTCACAATTGTGAACCCTTGAAATTGCGAAGAAATCCTCACAAATGCGGCCACAACCTAAGAGGAAGTCGGAAATGCAACATTGGCTTTGCATCTTCGAAGCCTGTCTTCCTCACAAATGCGACACTTTTGTCGCAAATGCGAGCTACCCAATTTCCTTAACTACATCGCAACTGCGAGTCAGGTATCGCAATTGCGATACCTGAGGCCCCTAGTCAACTCCAAACCAAGAATCTACACAAGTCTAAAACATCATACAAACTCGAACGCGTAATCAAAACACAAAAATAATATCTAGAACTACGAATCAGACACCAAAATGCATGAATTTCAAAGTAAAGTTCAAGAACTTCTAGAATTGCAACTAAACGTTCAAATCCTATTAAATCAACTCCGAATGATCCCAAAATTTACAGACAAGTTCTAAATGGCATAACGGGCCTATTCCAAGTCCCAAAATCAAATTATGGACCCCATAACCAAAAGTCAACCTACGTTCAAACTTTTAAGCTTTAAATTGCCAATTTTCGACAAAACAATACAAATCAATCTACGAACTTCCAAATTTGATTCCGGGCATAGCCCAAGTCCAAAATCACGATATGAAGCTGTCGGAATTTTTAAAACACCGTTCAGGGGCACAAAAGTCAACTATTAGTCAATACTTCTACCTTAAGCTTCTGTCAAGAACTAAAGGATCAGAATCAACCCGAAATCTTCTCGGAGTGAAACCAATCAACCCGTAAGTCATAAAACCATAAACACACATGTGTGAAGCATCAAAGTGGAAACAGGACACAATTACACAAAACAACCGATCGGGTCATTACAGATCCGGACCCAATTAATCATATGAGGGGGTCTCAAGACCTGAGCTAAACAAGTCCCTAGTGAACAAAATGAGGAGATAGAAGTATGCTAATCACTCTACAGAGTTAGAAAAATAATTAGACACGGAAGAAGATTCCTCTCCCAAAAGGAAACTTAACTTTAGCAAAGACAATTTAGAACTAGATAATTTTACTAGTTATTATAACTTATCACCTAGAGGCACTAAGGCCTCATTTGTTTTCATTTAATGGAGTTCTAAATCATAATAATTCAAATTTTAGTCATTAAGTTTTTTTAGATCTGAATCTTAATCATTCATGTAACGACCCGATAGGTCGATTTGAGTAGTAGCTCCCCTTTTCATGTTTCGATACCTTCCATAGCTTTATTTGATAAATTATAACTTTCATGCATGGTCCGTGTTGATTCCCGAAAAGTTTAAATGCAAAACTTTAAAGAAAATGTGATTTTGACTATAAGGAATAAGGGTACAACTTCGATTTTGCAAAGATAATTCCACATTTGCGATGGTCCAAGTGTTCGTATTTGCGATCATTGTGTTGCATTTGCGACATCATAGGTGTTCAGGTACTAATCACATTTCCGATTAGTGGTTTGCATTTGCGAACACTGCAATTGCGAATAAGAGTTTGCAATTGCAATACCTTCAGCTGGGTAAAAGAACGAAATTTTAGTACATAGATCATTTTACACCATTTTTGGGACCTAGGCTCCATAGATTCAATTTTTGGAGAGAAATTTCTTCTCAAGTTCATAGATTCGGGTGGTTTGGCGAATTTTTCTAAAGGGAAAGCCATGTTGGATTATTGTTCTTGTTTCGAAAAGATGTAAGTATCGTGGTTAACTTTGATTTGAGGAAATTAGGACATGATTGGTCTATTTGATACGTGATTGATCTATGTGTGGAGATGATGTATATGTAAGGTGACAAGTGATTAAGCATGCGAGGTATGTTACTTTATTTTATGTATTTATTTATGCCATATCTTTACTTATTTAATGTTATTATTTATTAGATGCTCATACGTGATATATGTTTTACTTGATAAATGTGTCATTACTTGTTATATGTCCTAGGTTACTTCATACTTTTAGTTATTGTACATATTTATTTGTTACGTGCCCTTAAATTCTATTAGATAGATTCTTTACCTGTTTCATATCTTTACTTGTTATTGCCTTTATTTGTTTCCTGTTTTACTCTACTATGTTATATTTGATTGCCTTAGAGAATTATATTTAGTTCCCTTTTATGTTATGTTGTGATATTCGTTGTAGTTTGTTGTTACTGATATATTGGATCGGGTTGCACGCCACAACATATTATTATATATTGGATCGTATTGCGCACCGCAATACTATTTTTTTTATATATATATATATATA
>MDKI01062808.1:0-16887 GCA_005239505.1 Nicotiana paniculata | reverse complement strand
ATCCTATATTACTTGTCGACCACGTACACTTGCGTGTGCATTGGGATTTCGACCAACAGTTATCATTCGCCTTACTGGGATACCGCACCACTGTCCTCACATCAACAGGGGAAACTCCCTATTTTCTAGTTTATGGTACAGAGGTTGTTATTCCTGCCGAAGTGGAGATTCCATCTCTAAGAATTATACAGGAAGCTGAGCTCAGCGATGTAGAGTGGGTAAGAAGCCGTTATGAGCAGCTAGCCCTCATAGACGGGAAGAGAATGAATGTAGTATGTCATGGTCAACTATATCAGAACATAATGTCTAGAGCCTTCAACAAGGAAGTCAAGCCGAGACAATTCACACCAGGGCAGCTGGTGTTAAAGAAAATCTTATACTCACAGAAATGGACGGAGAAGTCTGGCCCAAGACAATCAATTCAGATGCAGTCAAGCGCTACTATGTGTAATCT
The DNA here is from genome assembly GCA_005239505.1 of Nicotiana paniculata. Taxonomy (NCBI): domain Eukaryota; kingdom Viridiplantae; phylum Streptophyta; class Magnoliopsida; order Solanales; family Solanaceae; genus Nicotiana; species Nicotiana paniculata. Next base: position 16,433 of record MDKI01062808.1, on the reverse strand, counting down.
TTATGCTTTCTCAATGATGTAATTGGAACTACGCCTGACCTGATTCATGTTTAAAAGGGGATACATAGGCAGCCCTATGGGTTCGGTACAATTCAATAAAAATCTATGTTTTCCTGCAATTGGAAACTGGACAGAATTTTGAGGAGGACCCTCAAAATTCCGAAGCAAGTTCAGCCAATCCCGGCGAGCACCAGTCAGAGGCATCCACCCAGCAAACTGGGGCAGAATTTTGAGGAGGACCCTCAAAATTCCGTAGGGGAAGAGGTCGCAATGTCTCGAACCGTGTCACGTCGTCGGTTCATCTAAAACTATTTTAGATTATATATTACACTTTTATAAAAATCATGCATATTTATTTTTAAAACAGCTTGTTTAGCGAACGCTACCAGAATGATACAAACAGTATCATCATGATAGAGAAAACGAGCCAAGCGGGGCCAGCAGGAATACGAACTAACCTTTCCCCTTTCCAAAACTCACGATCTTTCTTTGGATGCAGGCAAAAAATTGCAAAAAGCCCCAAAATATATTATCCGCTCCAAGGACAGACATTGTTCCTCAAACTCATCAGGCCAACACTTATTAGCAGCATAAAACAATGCTTCATTATCACAATGCTCTACCGCAATTTAACACCAGCTAAGAATTTCTGTCGTCCTTCCTTAAATATTGCATAAGGCTACCTTTCTGCCTTCCGAGACTAAATGTTGTCTTCATCTGCATCTGCATATTGCACAAGGCTACCTTTCTGCCTTCCGAGGTTAAACGCTACCTCCATCTGCATCCACATATTGCATAAGGCTACCTTTCTGCCTTCCGAGACTAAGCGTTATCTCCATCTGCATCCGCATATTTCATAAGGTTACCTTTCTGCCTTTCCCCCTCCGACCCCTCATTTCCCAATCTATCATTCTCTCTCTATATCTCTCTGGTTCTCTCTAGAACCTTCCCTTATCTCTCCACCTCCGATGGAGTTTGTTCGTTTTCTCCGACTAGTTCCCTCACCGAAAACTGCGATCTTTCATCGTCTCCTGGTTATTGCTTCACCCTACACCGGTCTAATCGAACCCTAAGGCCCTCATGGTGAGCCTGGAGTGGTTCAGCTCCTACCTATGGTCCCTCATTCCATCTTCCGGCCTCCTCCGGCCATCTGAGTAAGAGCCATGACTTTTCCGGCTAACGTTGGCGACATCTTTAAGGTTTTTCTTGTTTTTTCAACTCTCTGGAACCCTAACCCCTGGTATTTTCACGATTCCTTTAGATCTGTCTTAGATCTGTGTATATCATGAAGCTTTTTACATTTTTTCTTCAAAAACCTTCCTATTCTCTTAGATCTACACTAGATTCGGGTTTATTACGAGTATTATTACATTTTTCTTAAAGGTTTTCCATTTTTGAACAAGTTTTTCACTTAGGGTTTCTGAGACCTCTTATTCAAACGATTTCTTGAAGTTTAAGTGATTTTTCTCATATGCTTAAACGTTTATCACTTTTAATCATGACTTATTTAGTTTTAACACTGTGCTGAGCATGTCTTTTCTTTCGATTTGTATGTGTGTCTGTTTCCCATGAGCAACCCCTGTTTCTTTGTGATTGTTGCTTCACTATGCTATTGGGTCTTTGATTCTGCTGCTTCTTGCGTGTTCACCCTGCTTGAATCACTACTGTCTTGAATCCCTGAATGATTATGAGTAGTACTGTACTAATTTTTCATACGATATCCTCTGCTGATTCTGCATGTTTCCTTAGATACATGAGGCCATACCTTAATTAGCACCAATTTCGAATCCCTGATTTCTTATGAGATGTTCTTATTTCCAACTTTGTTTTCTTACCTTGTTACATAATTGATTAACTGTTAATTGATTGCTATTTCCTTAAGTGATATTTTCTAAACCTAGCCTCAATTGTATGTTTGAATTAAGGATGAAACTGTTTCCTTACATGTTACAAGCATAAAAACTTTCCTTAATTATTATTTTTACCTACTATCTGTTTGAGTTTAACCTCTTCATTTAAGGGATTCCTAATTGCCTATTATACTTACACTGTTCTTATATTCCTCTAAGTTATATATGGTTCTTTCCTTATTTAATACTGACCTTGTGAATTATTGCCTTGATTATAGGGATACTTATGTTAATTGGGTACTGATTGATATTCAGTCCCACAATCACGGGTTAATTCTGGTTCTTTCCTTATTTTTCATCAAGTTTTCAAAACTATATATACTCTATTCTTACACACACACACACACACACACACGAACGAATCTGTTCAAAAAATATCTCTCACACAAATTAAGACTTTCTGCTCTCTCTTCTGTGCTAATTACTACTACTCTGGGATAGCCGGATGCAAGCCAAGGCTAGCTATTGTGCATTCTACTACTTTACTGCAGTGATTCAACATGCTTCTAACTTTCTTACTTATTCTTCAGCATATATCTAGGATCCTGAACTCCCCTCTGCATGTTTAAATTAGGCTTTATTTGTTTATGACCAGCATGTTTCTGTACACTTAGAACCTACTTCTTACATGCCTATGACTGGCACATTAGTTTAAACATGGCCTTAGGTGTTAATCTGACCTAGTATTGTACCCCTGATCCTCTAGACACATAGAAGTTTCCTGATTGCATGTTTGTGTGCTTATCTGCCTGCTGTATGTATACCCCTAACATGCTCTGTATTTGTCCCTAATCCCATTACCCCTGTTTGTGCTTGTTGGACTATCCTTGGTCCTTGTGTGATGTTGAGCTCCCATTTCCTTCTTCAAAACTATTTTTCTTACTCACTCTTTCTCTAGGTGTGAGCACTGCCCGCGAGCCCTTGAGGTCCTTAAGGAACCCTGACACATCCAGATTATAAAAAGGCTATGCAATACTATAAGGCAGTGAGGTTTCGAAGATCTGGGCCTAATTGAAGGCTCCCTATAGAAGTAACTTATTATTTTCCTTTGGTTGTGTAACTCACAAATCCCTGGCCTATAATAATTTATGAACAACTCAGGGGATGGATAGTTAAAAGGGATGGGTAGCTATGTATGCATTAGCTATTAAAGGGATAGAAATCACGCTATTAGACTTTATTTCCTATCTCTGCAATAGAGATCATGTTTAGGCCCATATGTTCGTAGTCACGCATTAGAAATCATGTTTATTAGGTCTCATGCCCCACTGTTTCAGCATGTTCACTTTTGCTTAGAAAAGTCCTGCTAATAAATGGTATTTTCTACTGTCATGTTCCACACTGCCATGGCGGGTGAAACAACGAAGGAGGAAATCATCCTCTCTGTCAATGTGGCCGAGACCATACACGCCACCAAATTTCATTTCATCGAAGGTGACATGAGGTACAACGCCTTACTTAGAAGGCCATGGATTCATTGCGTGAGGGCGGTACCGTCAACTCTTTATCAAATGCTGAAGTTCCCAACAAAGGATGGCGTGTAAACGGTGTATGGAGAGAAGCATGCAACCAAAGAGATGTTCCTAGTGCATGACTTGGCACCAGTATCGACTCCATCTACCTCGGGGAAATCAAAAGGCGAACATGTAGCTAAATAGAAATCACAACCCATATCTTTGGTTGAGCCCGAGGGGCAGGTGATCGATGAACAGGTGGTCGAGGACGGAGAAGAAGACTTCCTCGCCCCCAAACCTTCGTTGCCCCCTAGGAATCAGATGCAATGAAGTCCACTATCAAAGAAATCGAGCAGGCACTATTGATCTAGCATCTTCCAGAATGAAAGGTATACTTAGGAACGCGACTAACTCCTGAACTCAGGAAAAAAACTTATTCAATTTCTTATTGATAAAATTGATTGCTTCGCTTGGTCCCATTTAGATATGACAGAGATCCCACCGGAGGTAACCACCCATCAATCGAATGTCGATCCCAGGTTCAAACCGGTGAAGCAAAAAAGGAGGCCTCAATCCGAGATAAAGCATACATTCATCAAAGATGAGGTAACTAAGATTCTTAAAATAGGATCCATTAGGGAGGTAAAATACCCCGAACGGCTAGCTAACGAAGTAGTAGTCCCTAAAAAGGGAAGTAAACTGAGAATGTGTGTAGATTACAAAGATTTGAACAAAGCATGCCCTAAAGATTCTTTCCCATTGCCAAACATCGACCGTCTAATCGATGCTACGACTGGCCACGAGATCCTTAATTTTCTCGACGCCTACTCCGGGTACAATAAAATTCAAATGAACTCGGAGGACCATGAAAAGACTTCGTTTATCACAAAGTGTGGCACATATTTCTATAATATAATGCCCTTCAGGCTAGAAATTATGGGAGCTACATACCAACGCCTAGTTAATAAGATGTTCGAACATCAAATAGGCAAGTCTATGGAAGTTTACATTGATGACATGTTAGTTAAGTCCCTGCGCGCAGAGGACCATTTGACTCATTTGCAAGCAATGTTCGATATTCTAAGAAGATACAACATGAAGCTCAACCCCAAGAAATACGCTTTTGGAGTCGGCTCGGGAAAATTTTTGGGCTTCATGGTGTCAAACAGGGGGATCGAGATCAACCTCGAAAAAATTAAAGCCATCGAGGAGATCACCATGGTAAACAATGTGAAAGCAGTATAGCGGTTGACCGTACAGATAGCAGCCTTAAGCCGATTCATCTCGAGGTCATTGGATCAGAGTCATCACTTTTTCTTCCTTCTCAAGAAGAAAAACAACTTTGAGTGGACTCCGTAATGCCAACAGGCCTTGGAAGAATTAAAACGGTATCTCTCGAGCCCACCTTTTCTCCATACCTCGAAGGAGGATGAAACACTATACTTGTATTTGGTCGTGTCCGAAGTTGCGGTAAATGGCGTGTTGGTTCGAGAAGAACAAGGTACGCAATTCCCTATTTATTACATAAGTCGGACCCTGGGAGATGCTGAAATCGGGTATCCACACATAGAAAAATTAGCTCTTGCATTAGTAAGTGCATCTAGGAAGTTGAAACCATACTTTCAATGTCATCATATATGTGTGTTAACTACATATCCACTTCGAAACATCTTGCATAAGCCCGAATTATCGGGCCGATTGGCCAAATGGACCATCGAACTTGGAGGCCATGATATCGAATATCGAATATCGAACTCGAACAGCTATCAAGTCTCAAATTTTGGCAAATTTCGTGGACAATTTTATGCCTACCCTCGTGCCCGAAGTAGAAAAAGAACTCTTGTTAAAAACAGGCACATAATCGGGGGTATAGACCCTCTTCACTGATGTTTCCTCAAATGTGAAAGGGTTCGGGATCGGTATAGTTCTAAGACCGCATACGGGCGGCATAATTAGGCAATCCATAAAAACTTCGAAGTTGACTAACAATGAGGCCGAGTATGAGGCCATGATTGCAGGTCTCGAACTAGACAAGGCCCTAGGAGCAGACGTCATCGAGGAAAATATGATTCTTTTTTGGTGGTTAACCAAGTAAATGGAAGCTTCGAAGTTCGAGAAGACAGTATGCAAAGATAGACAAGCTTCAAGTGATATTGCATTGCTTCGAAGAGTGGAACCTGGTCCACATACCTCGAGAACAGAATAGCGAGGCCGATGCACTCGCAAACTTGGGATCCTCGATTGAAGAAGATGACATAATCCCAACGACTGTCGTACAACTATCAAAGTCGGTGATCGAAGAAGTCCATACAGACATCAACTCAACAAGTCTAACATGGGATTGGAGAAACAAGTACATCGACTACTTGAAACATGGGAAGCTCCCCACGGACCCAAAAGAATCAAGGGTCCTTCGAGCCTAAACAACCCAATTTTCACTCGATGAGAATAGAACATTGTATAGGAGGACCTTCAACGGGCCACTAGCAGTGTGCATAGGACTGGGGGACACCGATTATGTGCTACGAGAAATCCACGAAGGCACTTGTGGAAACCACTTTGGTGCTGATTCTTTAGTTTGAAAGTTAATCAGAGCGGGGTATTACTGGGATAGCATGGAAAAGGAAACCAAGGAGTTTGTTTGAAGATGTAACATATGCCAAAGATTCGCATCGATGATACATCAACCTAGTGAACAACTATACTCAGTTCTATCCCCGTGGTCATTCATGAAATGGGGGATGGACATCATCGTCCCTCTACCAACGACACCAGGTAAAGCTAGATTTATCTTGTTTATGACTGACTACTTCTCGAAATGGGTAGAAGCGCAGGCCTTCGAGAAGATAAGAGAAAAAGAAGTCATCGACTTCATATGGGACCACTCATATGCCGATTCGGGATCCCCTCCGAGATTACGTGTGATAATGGGAAGTAGTTCATCGGCAGCAAGGTGACAAAATTCCTCAAGGATCATAAAATCAAAAGGATCCTATCGGCGCCTTACCACCCAAGTGCAAATGGTCAAGACGAGTCCACAAACAAAACTATCATTCAAAACTTAAAGAAGAAGTTAGAGAATGTGAAGGGGAAGTGGAGAGAAGTGCTGCCCGAAGTACTATGGGCATATCGAACAACTTCGAAGTCGAGCACAGGGGAGACCCTGTTCTCTTTGGTATATGGGTCTGAGGCATTGATACCAGTCGAAGTAGGGGAACCAAGCATCAGATTTCAGCATGCCACCGAGGACTCAAACAATGAGGTCATGAATACCTCCCTCGAGCTACTAGATGAAAAGCGCAAGGTCGCACTGGTTTGAATGGCCGCTCAAAAACAAAGGATCGAAAAGTACTACAAGATAAGAAAAAACTTTCGATACTTCAGAGTCGGGGACTTGGTTCTAAGGAAAGTCACCCTCAACACTCGAAACCCAAATGAAGGGAAGCTAGGGCCTAGTTGGGAAGGACTGTACCGTGTCCTCAGAGTAGTAAGCAAATGATCCTACAAGCTTAGCACTATGGAAGGCGAAAAAATACCAAACAATTGGAATATATCACTGCTCAAACAATATTATTGCCAAGGTATAACCTTCCCCTTTTTTATTTATATTTCACACTAACTTTTTGCAGATATCGATTGGACCCTTCAACCCGAAGGGCTTGGGTTTTAAAGCATTAGTTGCACTCTTTTTCCCCTAGATCGGGTAATGGGTTTTAACAGCAAGGTTTTTAACGAGGCAACACCTATATGATACCTGAGGAAAACTCAAAAGTATTCAAGGCTTCTTTTCTGTCAACCTCGAATACTGGGGAGCATCACCCTCGGGGGTTACTTTTTCGAATAAAGCAAGTCATGCTGAAGAGGGCCTCGATAGGAGAATGTTGTAATGGGCCAAACGATCGAATGAACCGTGTCCATGTAGAATAAGTCGAGACCCAATGGAAAAAGCATGTACGCATGTATCAATCATTTGAAGAATCATTCTTATTATAGAAAAATACTTTGTGCCTCAAAGAAGTCTACTATTTTCATTAAACGGCTCAAAATCCAAATACACCCAAACACTCGGGGACTGTCTTCGATAGTCAACTTATCGAGTCATCAAAAAACTCGAACTCATAAGACCTCAATGAGGCAGAATCGAACTCATAAGACCTCAATAAGGCATATCCAAACTTATAAGGCCTTAAAAAAGGCATCCCCTCGATATTAAGGCCAAGGCTACATATCCGAACTTATAAGACCCCTAAAAAGGCATACCCTCGATATTAAGGTCGAGGCCATATCACTCGTGGACTAGAGGCTACAACTAAATATAAAGACTACGGTCATATGAAAAGGCTACGGCTGAAACAATGCGGCTCGGAGACGTCCGACTTCCATTATAAAACTAAAGGCCTTCAAATACTTCGAAAAAACTAGTTAAATCAGGCTACCCTCGACATAAGCAAACGGGCTTCGATAAAATTAGCTCAGAACAATGTAAAGTCTTCGAGAAAATCAGCCTTCGAGAGAACCTCATGAGGTACTCAATTATCGTGGCACATCGACTTGTAATCGAGGTTCCTATCAATCGAACCGTCAAAAAGTCGGACGGATATAAAAACATGCCAAGGCGTAATAGAATTTTTAAAAGTCTCTAGCCAAAATAAGGGAAAATTATAGCCATTTTAGAGGTCGAATTGACCCAATCTGAAAAGAGCCTAAGGGCCGATTTGTAAGAGCCTAAGGGCCGATATGTAAGAGCCTAAGGGACGAATTGAAAAGAGTCTAAGGGTAAATGTCTTAAAGCCTAAGGTCCAATACCTAAGAGAACTTAAAGACCGAAGCACACTGTGCTAGAGACCTCACCTCGAGAATTCACCTAGTTCGAACTCATAAATCCCAAGCTAAAGCTTAAGCTTAAAAATCGGACCCTAAGTGGCAGCATATTATCGATCATCGATCAAACTAGAAACCTAAGTATTTTATATTCTAAGTCCAAAACATCGGACTGATCATCAACAACATCAAATCTCAAAAGCAAAGACAAAGGCAAAATGGAAATTAACATAAAGACGAAGAGCGAAGATGAAACAAAAAGGTCCTTTGATATATCCAAATGGTGTTCAAAAAATTACATTTACAGAAGCCCCCACATGGAGCCCTTACACAAAAAAGGAAACAATAGAAGCCTAATCTTCTGTCAGCGCCTCTTCCCCCTCGGTGACTTCATCTTCATCTTCACCATTGTCCAAGCCACTAAGGGAATCCTCGTCGGGAATGATCAGTGCAGCCAATTCTTCTTCTAAGGCTTTCACTTTCTCGATATTGGAAGAAAGATCAAAACCTTTTGCGTGTATCTCCTCGATAGCCTGCCTCCGAGATTCCAATCGATCATGATCAAGAGCACGAGTTAGCCTGAGTTTGGCTTCAGCGGATACTTTCTTAGCCCGAGCATTTGCAGCAGCAGCATCGGTCTGATACGAGGACATGAGGGCATCAACTTCAGACTTGATTTTGGACAACTCGGTAGTCGATTCAGCATGAAGCTCCTTATAACAGCGACTTTCTCCCTTTGCAACTTGAAGTTGGTGCTCAGCCGAGGTCAATTTTCTCGAAGAGTGTCCTTCTCGGAGGGTACCTCATCCATACGCTGCTTTAGTTCGAGTATCTCAGTGTCTTCGACCATAAGATCCTCCCGATGTTTCCCCATCAGGTCATCCTTTTGCTTGAGCTGCAAGAGTTTTATTGAGGCATTGGAACACTAAAATGAGTAAGTGTAAAACAAGCCCGCAAAGACTATGTTACCTGCTCGATGAAATCAGACCGTTCTCGAGACGCCTCCTCCGAACGGGCTCGAAGGTCCTTAAGTTCCCCCTCTTTTCGGACATAAAGATCCTTTAGGTCATCGTTCCAACGTGAGCTTCCTAAGATCGTCTTCACATCGGGAAAGCTCTGCCCGAGACTTGGAGAAAGCCTTGTCATAGAGCATCACAGCTTGGTCACGAAGAAAGAAAGTTAGATAGGCACAGATTAAATCTCAAACATAGTTGTTAAAAGAAAAAATATACCTGCTTTCAAAGCCTATCAGCCTCTTCGAATATAAACTAGGCACCGAGGTCGGGGCCCTCTTCAATCCCAGCAAGGCATTCCTCGAAGATATCATTATCCCCGTGGGAAGCCCCTGCTTCAGGAGTCTTCATGTCCTGGGCATCCCGTATCTGCCCTTAAGAAAAGGATGGGCCTTGTGGAGAGTCACACATGTCCACCACCCCGAGTGGATCGATCGGGGCCTTCTATTTTATTCGAGGATCTTCGGGGTTGGTTCCTTCAGGATCTTCGACCGAGTACTTTTTAGCACAAGGTGCATTCTGGTCATCAGCCGGTTCGGGGACTGGGCCCGAGCTCCCTTTGGAGATCCTCTCAGATCCAGATCGAATCACCTCGGCAGCCTTCGATGCAGTAACCTTTGAAGCACTGGTGCCATTTCCCCTCCGAGTTTCTAATGGGAAGGCATCTCCTTACCCTCAGTCTCATCTCCTTCTTCGACTTCAGCAGGAAGGCTCGTCGCAACTTCGGGAGTCAAAGCCACTATGTCGGCCTAAGGCTTTAGACCTTTGGCCTTTTTTGGTTTCGGGGACTCCACCGGCGTCTCCCTCTTTCTCTTCTTATCCTTGGCAGGTTTTGGGGTATCTACTTCGCCAGGCGGGGGCGGCCTCATTAAAAAGGCTTCTCCGAGGCCTACATAAGCACAAAAGGTTAAGTGTGCTACCAAGAGATATTTTCACTAAGAAATTCAAAAAACGATAGTAATAAAAACTCACCATGGTTTTTAGCCTCCCATCGACCCCTGGTCAAGTCACGCCGGACGCGCTCAGCATATATGGAGATGGAATCTAGTTGTTGAGCTCAACCGATAGGTCCTTGACCGCACCGGGGTACCACACAACAGCTACACCATCGGAAGGTTGTTAGTTCAAAAGGAAGAAAAAACATTTGACTAACAAAGCATGTTCAATGAGTCGGCACTTACAGTTCATATTTCATTCCTCGGGGAATGGCATCTTCTCAGCAGGAATGAGATCAGAGGTTCTGACTCGAACGAAGCGGCTCATCCATCTTCAGTCCTTATCTTCGTCGATGCTAGCGAAGAAAGACTTCGAAGATCGACGTTGTAGTTTAATCAGGCCACCTCGATAAAAACGAGGGTTGTACAGTCTAATCAGATGGTCGAGGGTGAAAGGCGTCCCATCGACCATTTTCGAAAAGTACCTAATTGGGTAAAAGATTCTCCAGAAGGAAGGATAGATTTGGCCAAGCATCACCCAATATTGTCTACAAAAATCGAGGATCACTGGATCTATCGGTGGTGATGAGGTCTCTACGGGACCTAAGGTGAATGGGTATGTGTATACGCTAAGAAAACCAGCTTTGTGAGTGGTTATGTCATCTTCAGGTGAAGGGATCTCCACTTGTACGGCATCCCCCCAACGGAAATCAACCTTCACCTTTTCAGTTTCGGTTATCAGACTAATATATCGAGACATGGGTTCACATCGTCCTGCAACCAAGGAAGGTTTTTCGACCTTGAAATCAGAAGATGTTTCACAAGGCCCGGGGGTACACCCCTCGACACGAGGAAGTACTACCATTTTTCTCTTAGACGAATGTAATGATGAATGATCTTTCTCTTTTTGGGGAACTGTCTTAGAAGTTTTTGCCATGTTTTTGTGAAATTTTAGAATATGAAGAAGAAAATGTTTAAGAGATGAACGCAAAGGAAGAACGGATGCATAGAAAAATTAGTGAAGGTTTGAAGGCGTTGTGGAAAGTAAAAGATTGAGGAGTGAAGGATTGGGGTATTTATAGGGGTCATCTAAGCGTGTTGTAGAAGTTAAAAGGGCGACTCATAGTTGTTATCGATTGGTGAGTTTTTTGAGAAATATGCAGACATGACCTCTGCATAGCCTTTCAGTAACACCAATCACTGACCTCACATGGCTGACGTCATGATAAGGATGTTGAAGGGTCAAGAATTCAAATCGTTTCTTATCATTTCATTTAAGAAACGCGGGGACTATCTATATACGGCCAAAATCGGAGGAGTCCGATTTCGAGGTCTCTGTTGCGCCGAGCTCGAAGGGTTAAAAGTAAAGTTCGAATAGATCCCGGAACATACACTTCGAGAAGGTACGTCGAGGACCCGTCACAAACTACCTCGAGGAAGTACCAAATTGATGGAAGTCAAGAAAAAGCGGGAAATTCACATGGACACATGGTTAGGACTGATAAGGTCTGCAAGAGATAGTACAAATCCGTACTAGGCTGTTATACATCTGTATCAATAGTATTCTTTGTCATAATTAGAAATTTACCATATTAAGGTTTTTCCCCTCCTATATAAAGGGGACCCCAATCGTTTGTAAAGGCATGAATTTCACTGCAATAGAACATTCTACTTTGCTATTCTTATTTAGCGTGCTCATTATTATTCCTCAGCTCTATTTTTCTTCATTTATTGTTCTTTATTTAGTTTTCATAATTTTACTGCTAAAAACTGACCTCGAGACCCCCGAGGTTATTGAGCTCGAGACCCCTAGTTCTGTGACAACATTAGTTTGGCTATCACATTCTTCTTATTTACACTTACTTTTCCTCGATTATTAACTAGTATTAGAGTAAATCACATATTTTTAGAACTACAAATCAAATATAATTGTTAATACCGTTTTCGAGGTAAACATATTGTTCTTCCTTTTCTGTTCATAACTCACTGCTAAAGTCTGAACTCGAGACCCCCGAGATTACTGAGTCCGGGGCCAGGTTATTGAGCTCGAGGCCCTTAATTCTGTGACAACATTGGTTTGTCTATCACATTCTTCTTACTTAAGCTTATTATTTTTTGATTATTTACTAGTATCGAAATAAATCACATATTTTTAAAACCACAAATCAAGTATAATTGTTAACACCATTTTTCGAGGTAAACGATTCTTGTTATGCTATTTGATTGTTGTGTTACCCTGTGTATAATTACTAGGAAAATTCACGTGCATTTCTAATAATTTTTGTATTTGGGTGGGTTTGAGAGAAGAAGATAGAGCGTTGTAAGACGTTTGTATGGATTTTTATCTTTATACACTGGCCTGGTTGAATTGATTATATGGGTGGATTTCTATGCTTTGTTTGGGTGTTAATTATTTTACATGGTCAAAAAGTTCATGTGGACTGCCATGTCAGCATATTAAAACATATCATTAAGGATTAGATGATAAATTTAAAGCTTAATTGCTTTTAAATATTAAAAGAAGTCATTCTGTTTTAGAACAATCTTGTGATGACCTGATAGGTCATTATTAGTTTTACCTTTCATTTATGTGTTTCGATACCTCGAATAGCTTAGTTTAGATTTTCTCAATTTTCATGCGCAGTCCGTGTCCTTTTTTTCAGAAGGTTTTTATGAGAAAATTGACGAAAATGTGAAATCGTGCCTTAAAACTCATTTGAGTTGACTTCGATCAACGTTTTGAGTAAACGAATCCAGATCAGTAATTAGTTGAAATACATTCGTGTTTTAACATTTTCGAAACCCTTACCTTTCCTTGCATTTCATAATCAAATAAATAAATTTTCGTAAATTGAAATACGGCAGCAAATGAAATTCTGTTATTTAAAAACAGTGATATAAAGATTTCACTTAAACAATTATCCCAATACATATCCCAGAACCCGGTGTTACAAGTACATGAGCAACTTCTAAGAATTTTACAAATACTACAAAGCTTGTCTGAAATACAATTGGACAGGGAAATTTAAAAATATGAATAAATATAGTCTGAAGGAGACTCTGTCAGCTGCGGATTGCCTCTGGATGATGCAGCTCGCCTAAGTCTCCGAATCCTCCACATTGCTATGAAAGTACTTGTGTAATAAAATGCACAGCAAGTATAGTATAAGTACAAAAACAACGTGTACTCAGTAAGTCGCCCGCCTAACCTCAGAGAGGTAGTGACGAGAGGTCAATTTTGACACTTACTAAAGGGCAATTTTGGAATATTTACGAGTGACACTAAGCATGGTTTTATCATAGGCAGTTTATAAAACAGGATTTAAACATCCTTCAATTTCATTCACATTTAGAACTTTATATCTTCGTCATATTAACAATTAATTAATATGGTGATTTAATCAAATAATAATAAATCAATGGAAGGAACAAATTCTTCCAAAAGTCTTTTTAATAACTTTAAGTCTATGTCATTTCAATCGACAATTTAACATTTCAGGCCAGTAACCAAGCAAATATCATAGTAACTACGCATCAAATATCATGCGCAAGCAATGCCGAGGGTCGAACGGCGCGGACCAATAATAATAAATTGTGCACTGCTGAGGGGTCGACCGGCTAGAACCATAGATGCATCTATCTACCCCGCTCGCGAATCGATCATGCACGCGGTTAACATAATACGGCTACCTGCTCGCAAATCATACATGCGAATAAGGTGCTCATATGAATACACACACAAATACAGGGTCTTCCTGCTCGCGAAGCACTCAAGAGACTCAGGCACCCAAAGTTATACATATCCACATAATAAATTCGTAGTTTATCAAGAAAACCGTTTTTCTCAGGAAAGTGGTAAAATCTTTATTAAAAGAAACATGAAATATGGTTTTAAAAATCTTTGTTTTTGAAACTCATTTGTCAAGTTTAGTGATACTCCATGATACAACCCAGTCTAGGTACACATATATTCACAGCGGAAATAATTCTCTTTTTAGAAGGTTAACATTATGAGCCCTAGCTTTCCTTTAGACATTAAATTACATTTTCGGTGATATTAGCAGTTTAATATTACATGCAGGGTTACAGGTACACACATAAAGCATGCTAGTGGGTCCTAGGCTACCCGGATATAACATAATAGTAGCTACGCACGGACTCCCGTCACCTCGTGCGTACATAGCCCCCGAAGATAATAGCATATACTGGTTTAATTCACCTAGGGAGACGATTCCCCCTCACAAAGTTAGAAAGGAGACTTACCTCGCTCCGAAGTTCCAACACCGACTCCCAAGCCCTTCCGATGACTCCAACGGACGCACAACGCTCCGAAACTACCACATAATAGCAAAACAATGAAAATTCATCCTAATACTCACAACCAATTGAGATTATATACTTTCCCGACCCCACTCGGAGAAATGAACAAAATGCCCTCGGGCCCACGTGCCCGAAAATTCGAAATTCTCAAAGATATATTCTACCCATAGCTTTACTAACTCAAATATATAATTTACTCAAACATTCATGCTTAATTCGTGGCTAAAAATCCAAATTTTCACTTTTTAGGTTTCTTTTCAAAACCCCCAATTTCCCCACAATTTCTCATATCAAATCATGCATATAATCTTGTATTTAGCCTTAGAAACAAGTAGAAACAACTTACCTCTGATACCTGATGAAATCCCCCTTGGGAAGATCTCCAAAATCGTCTCAACCAAATGAAAAATGAGAGAGAAATGGCACAAACCCGATTTTAAAAAATTCTACCCAGATATCTTTTCGCACCTGCGGTCCTTCCTCCACACTTGCGATCCCGCAGGTGCGACCAAATCTCCCGCACCTGCGGTTTTCCTCAACTTCAGCCCAAATCGCACCTGCGCCCCACTGTCCGCACCTGCGGCTTCGCAGGTGCGGAATATCCATCGCACATGCGGTCCCCAGCCAAGCCAAGACCACACTCGTACATGCGGCGCCCACGCCGCACCTGCGGTCAAAGCCTCGCAGGTGCGGTTGCACCAGATGACAACAGTTTCAGCCCCTTTTTCCAACTTCAACTTTGATCCGTTAACTACCCGGAATCCATCCGAGGCCTCCGAGACCCCGTCCAATCACACCAACCTGTCCCAAAACATGATGCGGACTTGGTCGAGCCCTCAGATGACATCAAACAATGCCGAAATCATGAATCGCACTCAAATCCAATTCTTTAAGAACTTAGAATTTCAAACTTCTTCATCCGATGCCGAAACTTATCAAATCACGTCTGATTGACCTCAAATTTTGCGCACAAGTCATACTCAATATTACGGACCTGCTCCAACTTCCGGACGCATTCCGACCTCGATATCAAAACTTTCACTTCCGGCCGGATTTCCCAAAAACCTTTAAATTTCCATCTTTAGCCAAATGACTCCAAAATGACCTACGGACATCAAAATTCACTTCCGATCGCGCTCCCAATTCCAGAATTACCATACGGAGCTATTCCCAGACTCGGAATCCAAAACGGACATAAAGCTCATTGATATACACTTCAAGCCCAAATTCATGAAATCCTTCTAAAATGCTAACTTCCACAATATACGCTGAAACGCTCTCGGGTTATCCAAAACCTGATCCGAACATACAACAAGTCCGAAATCATCATACGAACTTGCTGGAACCTTCAAATCCTGATTCGGAGATCGTTTACTCAAAATTCCAATCTTAGTTGATTTCTCTAACTTAAGTCTTCTGAAATGAAAATTTTCTTTCCAAATCAATTCTAAACTTCCTGGAATTCAATTTCGACCATGCCCACGGGTCATAATGCCTGAAACGAAGCTGCTCACGACTTCAAACCGTTGAACGACGCACTAGAGCACAAAACGACCGGTCGGATCGTTACAATAAGACTTTTCAGTTACAATACGTTAACAACACAAAAGTAACGTATAAGAATTATCATTTAATTTTCAGATTTTGTTTGTCAAAGATTGAATTCAAACTTATCAAACTAGTGTTACAAATATATTTAAAATGATTACTATAATAATGACTTATTAATATAATAGTAAGAAAATGAATCTATATCAAAATATAATTTTAGAATATTTATTTTAAGATATCAAAAGTATTTCTATAAAAAAAATACCTCTTAATTATTATTTTCTTAAAGGGCGTGTTTTATACAAACACAACAGATAATTTGAGACGAAGGGAGTACTGATTATGTGAAGTATCAGAAAGCCACTGATTACGATATCATTTATTCAATTTGGGATTGTTTGGTTCATAGTTAAATTATATAAAAGAATT
>ML314465.1:0-53484 GCA_005239505.1 Nicotiana paniculata | reverse complement strand
GGTACTCAGACTTCTCCCAGGCTTGGTCCTTCGTGCGGGTACCTCACATTTAGTTCCAACCATTTGTTTTGCTGTTGCATCCTTCCAGTGGTTTTGCGTTCCATGCTCCTAAAAAATTCAAAAAAATTGACACTACAAAAATAATACAATTAGAAAAATATAATAAAACAAAAATAAAATAAAATAAAATAAAATATAGCAGTAAAGCTGGGTTGCCTCCCAACAAGCACTTGATTTAACGTCGTGGCACGATGTGAATCACTTTCTGCCTCCACTTCGAACTTATGAATTGAGTCCTCAATTTGACATCAAGTTTTCGGTTATGCTCCAAGGGAGGTGGAACAAATCTGATTGGCCCAAGAAACCATTGTACTATTTTACACTTCTTGGCATTTAGATGAGGTATGTAGTTCTATCTTTCTGGCAAGAAAAATTCCAGAATGTAGGCATCTTGTTCCTCATTCCTTGACTCCTCAATTTGCTCGGATGACTCTATTTCCATATNAGACAATTTAAACAGAGTCAAAATTCCTCAATTTGGGATTTAAACCGGTGACTTGGGACACCAAATAAACCATTCCAAGTGGCGACTCTAATAGAAATAAAATATTCCCATTTCGAATAATGTCACTTTAAGTGGAGAAACTCCCGTACCCCCCTTTGGGGCGTATGAAAAGGGAGGTGTGACAATTCCGACGATGGATCCATCACCGTCGGGGTAAGCCAGAATCTCTTCTTTTGCCGAGGTGAGGGGAAAAAGCGTAGCTGTGGACAGCTATGAGTTTGGCTCCGACATCGACCCTAAGGAGGTTCGGATGTATAACGAAGGGTTCACTCGTAGCATAGTCATCCCCCTCGACCTAGACTTGTTGAAGCATGCGGAGAGCGTAGTCCCTGACTTGGGTCCTCTCTATTCCCGTGTCGAGGATAGGACATTACAGACATTAGATGACGACGCCCTATCGTTGGGCATATCAGGAATGGCTCTGCGGGTAAGTTTTCAACTTGTTGCTCTTTAGGTTCTTTTTTTTTCTTCTCTTGTTTTTACTAACTTCTTTCTTCTGTTGTTTATTTGCTAGACCCTTATTTTGGAGATTGAGTGTGCCGGTCGGGAGGAGAAGAGGAGGGCTCTCTTTAAGAGAATGTAGTCGAAGTATCGTGAGTACCGTGCTAAACATCATGAGCTATGCCTCTGACTTGGTGTGGATGGCAACTTCCAGTCTCTTAGGGACGAGCTAAAATAGAAGGACGAAGAGCTCATGATGGTCATCTGCAAATGCAGTGAGCTTGAGGGGTCGCTCAGGGCCAAGGAGGATGAACTCGAGGTGACCAGGGGGGTTACGGCTGAATGTGCCGATCTTCAGACTAAAGTGGCATCCTTACCGGTTAAACTTGAGTAGAGTTCGACCCAGTTGAATGACCTGAGTGACGATCTGGTTGAGAAGATGACGGAATTAGGCCAGGTCGACGGAAGGCCGCTTTGTCAAGAGTGGCGTTGACGGAAGAGTCCATTCATGTCCTTCGATCTAAACGGGCGACTGAGGCGGAGGAGGCCGCGCTTAGGGAGGCCAGGCTCAATGAGCGGATTGGCGGACTTGAAGGAGATGTTTCCAATTTGAACAATCAGGTCACTGCTCTTGAGGCCGAGAAGGCACAGCTGTTGGCTCGGCCATCTTTCTCTCATACTTCTACCTTTCCCGACGTGTTGCAGGATTCGTACGAGAAATGGATCCATGCCGAGGCCCAGTTAGACATATTTAAGGACTTGATGGCGGCAAGGAGGGTTACCGAGGTTGAGTTTGAGGGTGCTCGTGCTAAGGCGCGTGAAGCTCGAGTTGCATGTGGTTACGATCCTGCTATGCCGAGGCAGATACTGGCAAGGGTGAACTGGACGGGATCGAGCAGGGTGCTTGGTATGACGATGAGTACCTCGATGGTGAAGAGGGTGACGGTGATGATGGTGGAGATGACGAGGAGTAATACTTTGTAATTTATTTCGTTTTTGTGGGTGTCTTTATGGCCCTTGTAAGATGTCTTTTTTGGATTGGAATGATCATAGCTCTTGCCGTACATTTTTTAGTCTTCTATTTTTTCTTTGAACATTTTCTTCAAGTGATTGCCACTACAAGAAAAATACTCAATAGCGAAGGAAAAATCGGTCCCTAAAAGTAAGTAATTGGTCCCAAATAGTTAATAGCGACCAGCTAATCTGGTCCCCGTAGAGAAAAGGGAAATAGCCTTAACCTTAATGCGTCCTCGAAGACATTCGTCTGCTTGCTCCCCCAACATGTATCAGCAAAACCCTTGAGATGCTTATAGGCATTTTGGTGTGGAGCTCCGGTGAAGAAACCCCGCTATTCAAGCGGTGTAAGCATGACAATGATTATTTGAATGTTGTCCTCCCTGATCCGGGGCGGGACTATTACACTTGCATAGACTTCGTTGGGTAACACCCGGTATGCTGCCCTTGGGGGGGGAGTGGAGGAGGGTTTGCCACATTATCATGAGGTTGTCGGCCTCTCCTTTGTACTTGAGGCTCAAGATGAACCTCATCCACATTCTCATCTTCTACCTCTTCCCCCAATGGTATATTTCCGAGGGGCTCGTTGTTAAGGGTCATTTCATACCTAAAAGAAATTAACAAAGAAAATTAGTAAAACGGAAGGAATGAAAGACAAAACAAACAAATACTTAGATATATAGATAAGACCGTTAACTCCCCGGCAACGGCGCCAAAAATTGATCGGGTCCAAACCCACACTACTATTAGGTAGCGAGGCGGTCGATTCAATAATAACCCAACTAAGGTCGGGATCGAATCCACAGGGAGTTAATAATAAGAATTAGGTTTATATCTAAGTGAGATGCAAGTTTTGGCTCTAGTTGAACTTCCACAAACTTTGGTTGATATTATACTTCTATTTTTACTCTATTGATTGCAATTAACAAAACTAAGAACAAAATTTTTGTTTTGGGTTTTTCAAATATTTAAAGTGACTAGGGTCGTGACTTCTACCTAGGTGGTTATCTAACAGGTTGTAATTTCCAGGGAAATCTTGATTAGTTGGGATTGTAATATAGCTATCACACCCGGGTACTCACTCTATACCTCTCGGTAGGTTGAGAAATTTTTTCCAATTTGGCTTTCTCAAGTCCAAATGGGTATTTGTAAAAATCAAGTGATATTAGCTCAAGTAGGGTATTACTAATTCTAGGTTTAACCCTTTAATTTGGGCTATCAATTTCTTGAGTTCACCCTAATTCCTTGTTAGCCAAGTTTTCCTAGACTTAGTCCCACTTTCTCAAGTAGAGACTAAGTCCTTGTTAGCCAAGTTTTCCTAGACTTAGTCCCACTTTCTCAAGTAGAGACTAAGTCAGTTAGGCATGATTAATGTTTGCAACCGTTAATTCTTTAGTTCTAGAAAGAACTAGGCCAAATATCACTAACAAGATCTAAATCAAACACCCATAAAATACCCACACTAGGGTTGGGTCACAATCCTAGCTATGGGTTTAGCTACTCATGGAAATTGCAGAAATTAAAGAAGAATTGAAGATAGAATCCATAATATTAGATTATGGGATAAAAATCTAGAGTTTAGAGATGAATCTAGTATAAAATAGCCAAAAACAGTAAAGAAAATCGTCACAGGTGCTCTCCTAAAACATAAATTAACCTAAAAATGACAAAAAGTTCTATTTATACTAAGCTGAAAATATCTGACAAAAATGCCCCTTCGGAGGTTGTGCGGCCGCATAGTTCTGAGTGCGGCCGCATAATTGTGGTGTGGTCCACATTCTTCCACTTTGATTTCTGGCTTTGGCTGGACTTTTGCGTACCGTACAATTCTGAGTGCGGCGGCGCTCATGATTATGCGGCCGCATAAAAGTGATGCGGTCCGCACTTCCTTGACCTTTGTCCTGAGACAACTCTCCGAATCTTCATTCCTGTGGAACGCATAATTGTGTGTGCGACCGCACTTGACATCCTGCGGCCGCACAATTTTGTTGCGGTCTGCACCCCTTCATTTTGCCCAAATGTCAACTCTCTGAATCTCATTTTATTCCGGACTGCATAATATTGACTGCGGTCGCACAATGACTTTTTCGGCCGCACAATATCTATGCGGTCTGCACTTCTTGATTTGCACAAATCCAAGCCTCTTAACCTTCTTTTGCAGCCGCATACACAATCATGCAGTCCGCACAGTCGGCCTCTTTGTTCTGTTTTGGTTCCTATTCAACTTTTGACTCCTTTATGAGTTGATTTTGATTCCTTTCGATCATATTGCAAATTTCCTGTAAGCAACCATATTTCATTAGTTTCCGAGAATACCATAAAGCCTTTTTGACCTAAAACTCAAGTAAAAGAGAGCAAAATAAGAGGTCAAAATTCCTACTTATCAACTCCCCCAAACTTAAGCTTTTGCTTGTCCTCAAGCAAATAAGGTAATTCTCACCTCCACTAGAAAAAAGGATAACTCAGCTGGCCTAAGGTGAATCAATCATGCATCAATTGGGACTATTGCCCTCAACACATATGAATTATCAACAACACAACGTTTTGACTTTTGAGTACCATAGTTCTAATGTGACACTAGAGCATCAAGAGTTGACTTTATTCATCAAGGAAGCTCGCTCTATCACATAGGTCATTGTGGATCCCAAAATCCTCCTCCTCTACTCTATATGAGCAAAGTCCGGCTCTAAGTAACATAAGTTTGCCCCTTATGTAAATCACCACTAATGTAAGCTCACTCAAATTGAAATCATATAGGGCTTTTGTGGGATGTAATGAAGGCTTTCTGATCAAGGTAGGAATTGTTGGAATATGATGGTTTCATCTTTCCTTAACCACTCCATTTTCTCTTTTCAGCTCATACTTTCTCGACTCTTTGAGTCATTTTCTTCTTCCTTTGGGGGAACTAGAGAGACGTAATGTAACTCTTACTTGATCATGACAATCATTTTTCTCCTTTTCTATTTGTTCCATGCCTTTCATCATTGTTTTCTTTTAATCCCTTCAACTTTCTATCTTATTCACTTTCTTTTTGGCCTTTCTTTCTTTTCTTTGCCTTCCCTTTTCTTCATTTCCTTTTCTTCTTTGTACCTTTATGACTTTCAAAATCCTCGTCTCTCCCCCAAAATTATGCTTTTGCCAATTATTTTTCAGGAATGCTAAGGAAAGATCGGGTGCCAAGAGAGGGTCATTACAAAACGGATAAAGGCTTGTAACGTGGTTATTGAAAGAAAAAGGGCTTCAGCTCAAAGGGGTTGACTAGGGATATCACATTGGTAGGCTATGGAAGTTTTGAAGTTTCAAAGTGGATCAAGGAGAGCCTACAATCATTTCTCAAGTCGAGCTACACTTAGAATTTCGCCTTGACAAACACTCGAGGAAAGTTCTAGACTTATTGGCACGGGAACTTGGACTTGCAATTCAATACCTCACCTCTCAAGCTACTGGATTGTTAAAGAGAGCATAGACGAAGGCCCACAACAATCCTAGCTAATATTGAAGATCACAAATGGTTCGAATGAACCACTCGATGATTATTTAAGTCAACACAAGAGTCTAAAGGTCACAATTAGAGCTATTTTATGCCAACAACTTTGTTTCTAACCATCAGGTCGGAGGTGAATGTGTTAGTACCAAGAGAAGCCTGCTTGAGACACTTTTATTCATTACTACTATATTTACCAAAACATAAAATAAAATTGACGCAATCCCTTAAGAAGGTTTTCACGCCATCCATCATTGGGAAGAGCCACCCGGTTCACACAATATCCACCTTTGGAAAGAACCGTGGCTTTAAGAAAACCAAGGGTTTATTGTTCACACAAAATGTAAAAAGAAGCTAACAAATCAAAAAGAATCTACTAAATTAAATAAGAAGTTATGCTACTAAAGAAAACAAACTAAAGTAGTTATGAAGTAAACTACGGAAGGTAACTGAATATAAAAAATGGAGTGAAGTGAATATATACATAAGGGAAATGAATATATACATCAAATGGGGAAAAATATATACATACCAAAGAGAAAATAAAGATAAAGAAAAAAATAGTGTAATGGTTATTACATACCAAATGTCAATGTCAATCAAAATGAACCCCCCCCCCAAATGAAAATAAGCATTGTCCTCAATTCTAATCAAAAATAAGAATAGGGAAAGGGGTAGAGAGTAAAGAAAACTCACTATGTGGTCTCAGTCTGCATTAGGTCCTCAGCTTGTATGGTGTCCTTAGCCTGCATGGGGTCCTCAGCACCTTCTGTCTCCTCTAACTGTATCTCATCTTCTCCGGCTGAGGGACTACTGGGTTGATGAGCATCTGTATCAACTCCTCAGCAGTGTGTGTAGTTGCAGTCGGCTCCTCAGACTGGCCGGCTGCTGCCTCTGATGTCTCTGGCACTGCTGCATGTGCTGCTAGGACTGACTGCTCCATGAGTAGGTCCAATGGAAGATCTCTGGCAGAAGAAATCTTTGCAACCTCTTTGCGCAGCTTGTCCATCGAATCCCTTGATGCTTGAGTCTTCCACATCTTTTTGACCTGTTTCCCCAAATCCTTGATGATTTTCCCGTGCATATCTAGAGTCTCTAGGATGAGCTTCTAGTTCTCCAAAATTTTCTTCAATGATTCCTCCACTGACGGAGGTACCTGAGGCTCTGTTGGGGCTGATGATTGTGCTACAACAACACTGGATATGGCAGTCAGCTTTGTGGTAGTTGCCTGCATCTAGTTGTTAAGACTCACCAGTGTTTGGGAGACTCGCAGCGCAGTCTGAGGGTAAGTAGATAAGGCCGGCACTGAGAGTGGCACCTATGGTCTAGCTGAAGTAGATGGTCCAGAGGAT
The DNA here is from genome assembly GCA_005239505.1 of Nicotiana paniculata. Lineage (NCBI taxonomy): Eukaryota > Viridiplantae > Streptophyta > Magnoliopsida > Solanales > Solanaceae > Nicotiana > Nicotiana paniculata. Next base: position 46,628 of record ML314465.1, on the reverse strand, counting down.
GAAGGAGGCATGGCAGCTGCTCCGGTGGAAGTGGGCTCGGCAATTGAACCAGTAACCACAACCGCTAGCTCTTCAGACTGGCCAGTAGAGGTAGTAGCTTTACCCTTGAACTTAGGGTTGTCAGCTCCCAGGAGGTGGCACCATGAAAAAGGCTTCTTTGCCTTAACCTCAACATCAAAGTGCCTCAATTCCACCCCTTGATCTTGGAAGTAATCTGTGAGGAAATTGGGGTAGGGATATGACCTCTCCTCCTTCTGGACCGTATTGGGAATATTGTAAGACATCAGGGATCCCACATTTATAGGATACCCGACCATGATGGAAGCCACTAAAACTGCATGGGGAATTGGGAGGATGTTTTCATGGAGGCATGGATCAAGACGGCTGCACACGGATGTTTGCCACCCTTTTGCTTCAAAGTTTAGGGTGGCTCGGACTATTTGAACCCCTGTTGTGAGCCATGGAGGTGTTTTCCCTGGGATTTCCAGCATCTCAGCTAGCCACGAGCGAACTGCATCAGCTATAGCTAGCTTCTCCAAATATTGCACTGATTCTACCTCCTCAAAGCCCCCATATTGGTTCAGTGTTTGGGCATCAAAGCGGATTTTTAAATTTTTAAATTTGTCACATTTGTGCCCTTTCTGATTGGAGCAACGTTAGCATAGAACTCTTTGACCAGGTACTCATTTGCATCTTGCATGCGGGAGGTGAACCATTTCCATCCTTTTTGCTCTTCAAATTGTTTGAGGACATTAGGGTTGTGCTTGCTCAAATCTTTTTTCAAGAATTGTCGCTCAAGAGTGAGCGACCTTTGTGACCACCATTCTCTGAATTTGGTGCGGCCTTTTCACTGACGAATCTGTCCTCCCATAGCTTCGGCCTCCTTGATCTTTCCAAACCCCCAGGAGTAGTATCACCCCCTCTCCCATCGTCCGGTCATCATCATCATCTAAGTTAATGGGATCAGGAGTTGGTCTACTGATTGTGGCTTTCATTCTTAGGATCTTTTGGACTGATAGTGGTAGGTTGGGTTTGCCTCGACCCCGGCCTCGGGAGGGTTCTACCCTCCTTTTTGATGTATTTCCTCTACCACGTGAACGAACCATTGTCTAGAACATACAAGTAGTGAAACTCAGTTAGAATTGGATCTTGTAGTGTACATAGAATCAATATTGAAAGTGCAGCACACAGTTCTCAGAAATGGGTAGTGCTGATCGCACAAAAGTGAGTGCGGCCGCAGACTGCCCAGTGCGGACAGCACAAAAATGAGTGTGGCCGTATAATGCATAGTGCGAATCGCACAAAAATGAGTGCGTCCGCACAACCTCAGGTTCAGACTACTGGGGTCTCTGAAGTTACCTCAGTGCAGACCGCACAAAATTGAGTGCGGCCGCACAAATCCACTGCGGACCGCACAATTTTGAGTGCGGCCGCACATTGTTTTACTTTGTCTCTGAAGTTTGAATTGTGCGACCGCACAAATCCACTGCGGGCTGCATAAAATTGAGTGCGGCCGCACAATATCCTTAGTCAAAAATTCCCTAAACTTAGGGTGCTACGGACCGCACAAAAATGTGTGTGGCCGCATACCTTAGTGCGGACAACACAAAATTATGTGCGGCCGCATAATTCAAAAAACAATGGCACTGACTTACGATTAACACAGAGGTTTTCACTAATTAGCCATGGTTTTAAGCAATTAAGCATGAATAGCTACTAACACATACCCCCATTAAGCATTTAAACACTACCCACATGATGCTAAGCAAGATTTAATCATCTATTGACAATTTAGGCATGAATCTAACCCTAGATTGAAGAAGACTAAAATAAAGAAAAAGAAAAGGAGAATCTAAAGCATTGAAATTAACATACCAGTAATGAATATGCAGATAAGGTTCACACTTGATGAAATGAGAGAAGATTGAGAGCAAGGAGAGTGTGCACTGTGCTAGGTTGGTCACAAAAGGTCAAAGTTTGTAAAGTGTGAAAAGATTAGAAAATTCCTATTTATACTTTGACCGGCTAGCCCACTGAATTACCTGAGTGCGGCCGCACAATTTTGATGTAGTCCGCACTCTTTACCTGTTGCTTGAATTTGTGGTGCGGTCCGCACAAAAATGACTGCGGCAGCATAATTCGTGTGGCCCGTAAATTTTATGTGCAGCCGCAAATCCTTAAGGATTTTTTTCAGGACAAACTTCAGAGACTTTACATTTTCCATCTTCTAGTTGTGCGACCGCACACAGAATTGTGCAGCCGCAAAGTGCTTGTGTGTTTCGCATAATTCTAGTGCGGTCCGCAAAGTTTCAACACTTAGCCAATTTTTTCCTTGCAAATTTCCTGCATTACACACCCATATTCCTGCATACACTTCATAACCAGTTAGCCCAAAACAATGCTTAATCTTAAAAAAAAATCAAGAGAAAGAAAAACACATGGGTTGCCTCCCAAGAAGCGTCTGATTTAACGTCGCGGCACGACGTATGTTACCATCATTCACTAGAAATGGAGCAATGCCACAACGTGGCCATCATCAACCTTACCAAGATAGTGCTTCACCCAGTGCCCATTGACTCTAAACAACTCACCATTCTTATTTTTCAAATCTAGAGCACCAAAAGGAGTCACATGTACAACTTTAAAAGGACCACTCCACTTTGATTTCAGCTTTCCCGGAAACATCCGTAATCGAGAGTTGAATAAAAGGACAAGGTCACCTTCTTTGAATTCTTTGTTTCGGATATACTTATCATGGAGGTACTTCATCTTGTACTTATACAAGGACTAACTCGAGTAAGCATGGAACCGGAACTTATCAAGTTCATTTAATTGCTTCGCCCGAAGATTTGCAGCTACATCCCACTCAAGGTTCACTTTCTTCAATGCCCACATAACCTTATGCTCTAGTTCCACCAGAAGGTGACAAGCTTTCCCGAACACCAACCGATACAGAGACATACCAATTGGAGTTTTGTAAGTTGTTATATAGGCCCAAAGAGCATCATCAAGTTTCTTAGACCAATCAGTTCGGTTTGCATTGACAGTCTTTGACAGAATACTCTTGATCTCCCGGTTGGAGACTTCAACTTGTCCACTTGCTTGGGGGTTATAGGGGGTTGATACTTTGTGAGTGACACCATACTTGAAGAGTAAAGTTTCGAAGGATTTGTTGCAAAAATGTGATCCCCCATCACTAATGATGGTCCTTGGGGTACCAAACCTTGTGAATATGTTCTTCTTCAAGAAAGCTACCACACTTCGTGCTTCATTGTTGGGAAAAGACACAGCTTCAACCCATTTGGGCACGTAACCCACAGCAACCAAAATATAGGTGTTCCCACATGAGCTCACAAACGGACCCATAAAATCGATGCCCCACACATCGAAAATATCAATCTCTAGCATGGTCGTGAGAGGTGTCTCACTTTTCTTGGAGATCTCACCGGCCCTTTGGCATTCATCACAACACTTAACGAGATCGCTAGCGTCCTTGTAAAGGGTAGGCTAATAGAATCCACAGCTTAGGACCTTTGTAGCATTTCTCGCTCCACCATGGTAACCACCATATGGCGAAGAATGGAAAGCTTCAAGAATACCCAATTTTTCTTCTTCTGGAACACATCTCCAGATAACACCATCAGTGCAAATTTTGAAGAGATATGGCCGTCCCAATAGTAGTCCAGGCAGTCCCGTTTTAGCTTCTTCCTTTGGTTTGAAGAGAACTCATTTGGGACAATGTCGCTCACAAGATAGTTGGCCACATAGGCAAACCAAGGCATCCATGTCATAGACATGGAAAGGATTTGTTCGTCCGGAAATGAATCATTGATCTCAAGGCCATCATGTGGCCTCCCCTCCTCCTCCAGTCGGGACAAGTGGTCCGTCACTTGATTCTCACTCCCCTTGCGGTCTTGGATTTCAAGATCAAATTATTGTAGAAGAAGTACCCATCGCATTCATCTTGACTTTGAGTCCTTTTTGCTCATCAAATAACAAAGTGTCGCGTGATCGGTGTGAACAATCACTTTGGTACCTTTTAGGTACGGGCGAAACTTTTCCATAGCAAAGACAATGGCTAAGATTTCTTTCTCATTCAGCGTATAGTTGAATTGGGCCTCGTTTATGGTCTTACTATCATAGTAGACCGGATGGAAGATCTTGTTAATTCTTTGCCCCAATACCGCTCCAACCGCCACATCGCTAGCATCACACATGAGCTCAAATGGTAAGCTCCAATTTGGTACGGTAATAATAGGAGTGGTAGTGAAACTATACTTGAGTAGTTCAAATTCCTTCATATAATCATCATTGAAAACAAATTTGGCATCTTTCTCCAATAGCTTGCACAAGGGGCCCACCACCTTAGAGGAATCCTTGATGAACCGGCCTTAAAACCCTGCGTGACCTAGAAAGCTCCTCACTCCCTTGACGGAAGTAGGGGAAGTTTATATATCACTTCAATTTTTGCTTTATCAACTTCAATACCATTCTTGGATGTCTTGTGGCCGAGGACAATGCCCTCCTCGACCAGAAAGTGACACTTCTCCCAATTAAGCACCAAGTTGGTTTCTTCACAACATATCAATACCTTATCCAGGTTGTCCAATCACTCTTCAAAATAATCCCCCACAAATCATCCATGAATACCTCGAGAAAGTCCTCCACCATATCAGTGAAGATTTCCATCATAAACCGCTGAAAAGTTACCGGTGCATTGCATAACCCGAATGGCATCCGTGAGAATGCGAAAGTTCCATACGGACAAGTGAAGGTGGTCTTCTCTTGGTCTTCAGGTGCAATAAGAATCTGGTTATAACCAGAATACCCATCCAAGAATAAATAATAAGCACACCCGGCTAATCTATCCAACATCTGATCAAGAAATGGAAGCGGAAAATGGTCTTTCCGAGTGACTTTGTTGAGCTTCCTATAATCCATGCACACTCTCCCCCCGGTGACAGTTCTTGTGGGGATCAATTTATTTTTGTCATTTGTAATCACAGTCATGCCCTCTTTCTTTGGGACACATTGCACCGGCGAGGTCCACGAACTATCGGATATGAAGTAGACAACCCCAGCATCCAACCACTTGATGATCTCTTTCTTGACTACCTCTTGCATGGCCTCATTCAATCTTCTTTGATGTTCCACAGAGGGTTTGGCATCCTCCTCCAATATAATTTTGTGCATGTAAAAGGCAGGGCTTATACCCCGAATAACCGCCAATATCCAACCTATTGCTTTCTTCCTCCTTTGGAGCACCACAAGGGTGGAATCTACATGCACGTTAGTTAAGCACGAGGAAAGAATAACAGGTAAAGTGAAACAAGGGCCTAGAAACTCATACCTGAGGTGTGAAGGCAAGGGATTTAACTCCAATGTGGGAGGCTCCTCGATTAAGGGCTTTGTTGGTAGAGTCTTTCGGTTTTCAAGGTCCAAGGAAAGTTTTCGGGGCCCATATGTATATGATCCCATTCCTTGAAAAGCATTGACACATTCTACAAAGCCTTCCTTCTCATCCTCGTCATGGTTCAATAACACAACTTCCAAGGTGTCTTCAACATTAATCACGGCATTTGTGTCATCAACAATTACTTCGGTCACAAGATCCACGAACGAACACACTTCGTTGCTATTAGGCTGCCTCATTGATTTACAAACATGGAACATAACTTTTTAATCGCCCACCCGGAAGGTGAGCTCACCATCTTCCACATCAACTAAGGCTTTCCCTGTAGCTAGTAAAGGTCTCCTCAAAATTATTGGCACCTCATAGTCAACCTCACAGTCAAGTATCACAAAATTTGCGGGAAGGATGAACTTGTCAACCCGAACTAACACATTATCAATTATCCCCAATGGCCTCTTCATTGTCCGGTCCGCCATTTGCAACCTCATGGATGTGGGTCTTGGTTTCCTAATCCCCAATGTCTTGAACACAGAATAGGGCATCAAGTTAATGTTTTTCCCCAAGTCACATAAATCTTTGATGAAATCGGCACTCCCAATAGTGCACGGGATTGTAAAAGCACCAGGGTCTTCCAACTTTGGAGACATGGAATGCACAATGGCACTCATTTGATGTGTCATTTTGATCACTTACATCTCATTGATCTCTTCTTAGTTACCAAGTCCTTCATTAAATTGGCATATCCCGGCATTTGTTCTAAGGCTTCAACCGATGGCACATTTATGGACAAACTTTCCATCATATCATTGAATTTCTTGAATTGATTCTCATTTTTTTGCTTTGCACGACTTTGAGGATATGGAGGAGGAGGTCTTGGCAAAGGAGCCTTGGCCTTGGGCACTAACGGATCTGGTATGTCTATTACATGTTCCTTAGACGGGTTCATATCATCTTGTGTCTCCTCCACATTTTCATCAATGTCTATCTTTACTTCTTCATTAGCTTGCACATCATTGCTTGGCACATCATTATCTTGAACCAACAAACCCTCATCCACATTTTTTTTTATTTGAGGTACTAGCATCTCCACCTCTTTCACTTCTTGTTGTCACAGCCATAGCATGCCCGTATTGTTCCCACCCTTCGGTTTCACCACAGTATCACTAGGTAGTGCCCTCTTGGGGCGAGTATCTAAAGCTTGAGAAATTTGGCCAAGTTGAACCTCCAAGTTGTGGATAGAAGTGTTGTGGGAGGCTAATTGGGCATCGGAGTTGGCATTTCTCTCCATCATTTGCTTAAACATGTTTTCAATCCGTCCCATTTCATTATTGGAAGAACTAGGACCTTGAGACGGATATGGAGGCGGGTTGTTTGGTTTTTGATACATCGGGGGCTATTGAAAGATCGACCCCGATTTCCTTGATTGCTATTGTTCCAACCCCCTTGATTATTCTTGCCTCCCCAATTGCTTTGATTGTTGCCACCCCAATTTCCTTGATTATTTCCTCCCCAATTTCCTTGATTACCCCGATTTTGATTGTTGTTATTCCCCTAATTTCCTTGGTTGTTATTTTTGCAACCATACAGATTTCTTGTTGACCTTGGTTGCTCCAATTACCTTGGTTTCCCTGTGATCTCCATTGTTGTTGATTTGGAGCATTGCTCCGTTGACCTTGATAATTGTTGATATATTGAACCTCTTCACTTTGCTCATCATATGCATCATCTTGATTGTACCCACTATTACTTTGCTCAAATTGCTCCGGATGGTTTTGTACTTGTTGAACTCGTTGTCTTCTCTTGTTAACCATCATGTTCACCCTTTCCATAGCATTCACCTGCTTTGGCCCTTGAACTTGTTGAAGTTGAGCCTTGTCCAATTGGTTCATGGTGGTTGTCAACTCCGTAATAGCTTTCCCATGATCATGTAGTTCCTTGTGGAGGTGGATAACATTAGGGTCACCCTGAGGAACATTGGCTCTACTTTTCCATGCCAAAGAGGTATCTGCCATCTCATCTAATATTTCACAAGCTTTAGAGTAAGGCGTGTTCATGAAATTACCCTCGGCGAGTTGATTTACCACACACTAGTTAGTTGTGTTGATCCCCCTGTAAAAGATTTATTGGATCATGGACTCGGTCTTGTCGTTGTTTTCCACTCTTTGACCATTGCGGGATACCTTTCCCAAATCTCATGCAATGGCTCGTTTGGCTCTTGTTTGAAAGCTAGAATTTCATCTTTTAACGTAGCCATGTGCCCCGGAGAAAAGAACTTTACAATGAACTTCTTGGCCAACTCATCCCAAGTGCGGATGGAATGGTTGGGCAACCTCTCTAGCCAGTCCAAAGCTTTTCCCCGTAGAGAAAATGGAAATAGACTTAAGCTCAATGCGTCCTCGGAGACATTCGTTTGCTTGCTCCCCCAACACGTATCAACAAAACCTTTGAGATTCTTATAGGCATTTTGGTGTGGAGCTCCGGTTAAGAAACCCCGCTGCTCAAGCAGTGTAAACATGACATTAGTTATTTGAAAGTTTCTCGCCCTAATCTGGGGCGGGACTATTGCACTTGCATAGCCTTTGTTAGGTAACACCCGGTGTGCTACCCTTGGTGGGGATGGGGGAGGGTTTGGCACATTATCATGAGGCGGTCGGATTCTCCTTTGTACTTGAGGCTCAAGATGAACCTCAACCACATTCTCATCTTCTACCTCCTCCCCCAATGTATTTCCGAGGAGCTCGTTGTTAAGGGACATTTTGTACCTAAAAGAAATTGACAAAGAAAATTAGTAAAACGGAAGGAAAGCAAGACAAAACAAACAAATATTTAGATATATAGCTAAGACCTTTAACTCCCCGACAACAGCGTCAAACATTGATCGGGTCCAAACCCACCCTACTATTAGGTAACGAGGTGGTCTATGTAATAATAATCCAACTAAGGTCGGGATCGAATCCACAGGGAGTTAATAATTAGAATTAGGTTTATATCTAAGTGAGATGCAAGTTTTGGCTCTAATTGTACTTCCACAAACTTTGGTTGATATTCTACTTCTATTTTTACTCGATTGATTGCAATTAATAAAACTAAGAGCAATATTTTTGTTTTGGGTTTTTCAAATGATTAAAGGGACTAGGGTCGTGACTTCTACCCAGGTGGTTAGCTAACGGTTGTAATTTCCAGGGCAAGCTTGATTAGTTGAAATTGTAATATAGTTATCACAACCGGGTACTCACTCTATACCTCTCGTAGTTTGAGTGATTTTTCCCAATTTGGATTTCTCAAGTCCAAATGGGTGTTTGTACCAATCAAGTGATATTAGTTCAAGTCGGGTATTAGTATCTCTAGGTTTAACCCTTTAATTGGGGCTATCAATTTCTTGAGTTCACCCCAATTCCTTGTTAGCCAAGTTTTCCTACACTTAGTCCCACTTTTTCAAGTAGAGACTAAGTCATTTAGGCATGAATCAATGTTTGCAACCATTAATTCTTTAGTTCTAGCAAGAACTAGACTAAATATCACTAACCCAATCACTAACAATCCCTAAATCAAATACCCATTAAATACTCACACTAAGGTTGTGTCACAACCCTAGCTATGGGTTTAGCTACTCATGGAAATTACAGAAATTAAAGAAGAATTGAAGATAGAATCCATAATATTAGATTATGGAATGAAAATCTAGAGTTTAGATATGAATCTAGTACAAAATAGCCAAAAGCAGTAAAGAAAATCGCCACAAGTGATCTCCTAAAACATAACTTAACCTAAAATTGACAAAAAGTTCTATTTATACTAAGTTGAAAATATCTGGAAAAAAATGCCCCTGCAGAGGTTGTGCGGCCGCATAATTCTGAGTGCGGCCGCACACTTGCTTCTGTGGCCGCATAATTGTGGTGCGGTCTGCGTTCTTCAACTTTGAGTTCTAGCTTTGGCTGGACTTTTGCGGACCGCACAATTCTGAGTGCGGTCGCGCTCATGATTATGCGGCCGCACAAAAGTGATGTGGTCCGCACTTTCTTGACCTTGGACTTGAGACAACTCTCTGAATCTTCATTCCTGCGGACCGCACAATTGTGTGTGTGATCGCACTTGACATCCTGCGGCCGCACAATTTTGATGTGGTCCGCACCCCTTCATTTTTCCCAAATGCCGACTCTCTAAATCTCCTTTATTGTGGACCGCATAATATTGATTGTGGTTGCACAATGACTTTTGCGGCCACACAATATTTGTGCGGTCCGCACTTCTTGATTTGCACAAATCCAAGTCTCTGAACCTTCTTTTGCGGTCGCGTACAAAATCATGCGGTCCGCACAGTTGGCCTCTTTGTTCTGTTTTGGTTCCTGTTCAACTTTTGACTCCTTTATGAGTTGATTTTGATTCCTTTGGCTCATATTGCAATATTCCTATAAGCAAGCATATTTCATTAGTTTTCGGGAATATCATTAAACATTTTTTACCTAAAATACAAGTAAAAGAGAGAAAATAAGAGGTCAAAATCCCTACTTATCAATAAATATTTAGCAAAAAACTACATATCATTATTATCCCTTGATTCTAATGTGAATTTTCTTGAAATTCCCAGCAGCAAAATGATGGTTAATCTGTATATTGTCAAAAACCTGCTTCTAGTAAACTTCAATATCCAAAACATGCAGAAGAAATAAAAAATTTCAATTAGAAAAACTATATATAACAGTGTAGAAGAACAAAATCAGGGGTAAACATAAGAATATAAAAATAACAAAGAAAAAATAAGCAACGGAAAACTAATAGCTAGACACCATTGTTCCCTTTCATCTTATTAACTTAGATTGGTTTGTCAACAAAAGGTGGAATCAAGGAATCATCATAAATAATGAAAATTTTAGGAAGAACACTAGCAGATATAAGTAATTGAGTGGTTGTAGAATTTCCACATATATTGGTTCTAAATCATGAGCAATTTACTTAACAAACCACTGTCCACCAACACATCCAAAAACCTAAGCTCAACTTCTATTTCTCTTTTTATGGCAAGTCCGATGGAAAAATATTGTCATATCTTATAGTAGTAACTTTCTTAGACAATGTCGAGAAATGCTTGACAAGAATGATTTGATATCTAAAGACAACAAAAGCTCTTGGACATCTTTTTTCACAACTGACAATGGACAAGGAGAAAACTACTTAGAACTATTCAATTGCCTTTAACTAGATATCATCACTTGGTTGCTTGTAGGGTTTGGTTAGAGAACGACTAAAAGATTGTCAAAAAAAGAAACAACTCACCTCTTAAATTTGTAGGTTTATTGACAATCAACTAAGAGGAAAAGGCATGTCTCGTGTAAAGAAATAAATTGCATTGAACATAGCAGAAAACAAGGCATATAATGAAGTTAATAGAATGCTTAGTGTTAGCAATATCAAGATAGCTAATACTTAGTATGCTGTTTTTGGAAATCGTATCAGGGAGGCGAAAGTCGGAGCATTCTCGAGCAAAAATTAGAGGGAGTACCTGGTTCGGGAGGGGAATTCCAATTTCCTCTAAATTTACTGTAGTAGATAAAGTAACCACGGATCTAGCTTCAGCAAGTACATAAGAAAAGCAAAAAGTGGCTAGGATGCCAAACTTAAATGCATTTGATATCATTTTCCTTTATGCTAAGTTTGATTTATCCAAATTATTTGAGGAACATTGCTTAAAGAAAGAAGCTAAATTCACATTCTGGAAACCTGATGTCCTCAACAACATATTTGTATCAATACTTTATTATTACTTTCATCAACTAGCGTATTCCAGTATGGGTTATCGAACTTCAACCACTAGTGTACATTAAGAAACCAGTAATACGACTAATAATTATGCATAACCAGCAAATTCATAATTAACATAAGAATAAATTCCACAAATGATATAATAACATACACTTACATCAACAAAATAAATTGAGGTTTCAGGTAAGTTGTTATTCACTTGATATCGTCAAGTATCCGAATAGTCATTTTCCTGAACTGGAGACTGGAAATTATTTTGTTGCTTAATACTAATTCTTTTAATGGCCTCAGTTCTCTCATCTCATTTTCGAAGTTAGACAGACGATCCTTCAAAGACTGATTTTCATTTTCAATTAAACGTAGCTTAGCCAATAATTCAGTTTTTGAGGCAGTTTCACCTTTCAAATCTTTCGCCTTTACTCCATCCCCAAAGCCAAATACATGACTACGACTTTGAGGTCCAAAGCATTTTTCTACAATCTCTATACTAGGAAATGACAGTTTAGACTGCACCAATTCCTCGATTTGAGCCTACAAAGTATATAGAGAAATTTTTGTCAGATCCCATAATAACTAAAAGTAAAAAACATGTTCAATTAACCAAACCCACATGCTTCTTGACTGTTTCTAGATCGACAAGTGTGTTATTCTTCTTGCGAGTCTCGAAGAAAATAGTTGCCAAATCAGGTGGTTTGCCATCTTTTCCGTCCTTTACATAAAAGTAAATATGTCAAATAATGTCTCATCAATATTAAGAAAAAATAGATTTGATGATAATACCTTTTGATAAATAATCTCTCTAATTGGTTTACTACCAGTATGATGAAGCATCTTCAACTTAGTTCTATTTGTTGCATTCCTGTTACTTCTCGCCTATATTTGAGTAACAACATTAAATTAAAATGCTATAAGTAAATTATCAATTAAAATATGATTGTATAAAATAAAATTACATAATTAGGTATTATGTCAAATCTAAAAATATTACGTAGAAAAGGGTTCCTTTACCGACCACTCTAATTGTTTCTTGTCTACTCCCTTGGGCACATTCTTAAGAGCCTCTTGGATTGGCTTACCCTTCACATATTTTGCATGCAATTGTCCTCTTCATCTGTTCCATAACTCTTTTATCCATTCCAAAATATGATCGCGAGGAATATTCATGTCATCACTCTCAAATTTCTCCTGCAATACATCAAATATAGATTGATATCCAATATCATCACAGAATCTCCATGTGATATAAGAAAACGTAGCTCTACAATGAGGCTTGAATTAATTTGACCAAAGTTTAATAAATATCTTACCTTTATTTAAATATTGTGAATTTAAAACATAGAACTCACTGTTTTATTTTATTTTTTGTTAAAAACATGATAAGAACTATGCAGAACCTCCATGGTCCTTACAAATGCAACTGATGAAGCTTAAGTAGTTATATGATTTTTTGCCCTGCAGATTCCTTATCAAAGCTAAGACACAACCTCACAACATTGGCTAGTTTCGACTCTGTCAACTCATTGCCCAGCCAAATTAGAGGTCAAATTCAACAGAACTTCCTGCAAACACCTGTCGTCAGACGCAAAAAACAAACATAATCATCATACCACCACAACTTGCTTCCACCTCTAATTCACATGGTTATGGATGACAGTCGAGCAATAATGGGAGCAGACCTAATTGTCCAATTTTTTTATGCCTACCAACAACTATAGAGCCGGCAGCGGCAACAGCATCAACAACTGGTGCACCAGTAGTAGCTACATCAGCAGAACAGGCACTATGTATATTTAACAGTGCCCAGTTACCCACGTGAAAGTGTGAGGAGATCTTCCATGATCTGACTATCATCTTCTTTATACAATTGTGTAACCTATTAACAAGGAAAAGTTGATTACTTTAGATGAGTAATATAATATTGAATTTTTAAATTTAATATATATATATATATATATATATATATATATATATATTACAGTTACTCACCCTATCTTTAAATCACTCGATAAATTGTATGTTTCATTCTATATCGGACAAGTGTTGAGTAGAATCCACATGAATTTTTGCAAACTCTCGATAAATTTTAGTTGAACCACAAATTTCATACATAAAGGATAAACAATCCTAAAGAAAACAAGAAAAACATAATATGATATGAAGGACAAAATTTCATACTCTAGAAATGGTAGAACTTCATCACAATTCTTCAATATGTATATATGTGTTTGCTCTAATTTATCTGCTTCGAGATCATGCTGTTTTTGGAGCTCCTAAAGTTTTTCCATATTTACAAAATAGAGATAAACCTCCATCAGAATTCTTTAAACCACCATCATAATTTCGTTCTAGCCGATTAAACTTTGTGTCGATTCTATGCAGATACCTTGAACATAAGGTCATATATACATTTGGAAGGTAACCCTCTACAATAGAACCTTATGGACAAGTCCTATTACCAATGAAAGATTTCAAAAAATATAACCATCGTTCTATAAGATACATCCACCAAACGAATAAAAAAAATCAGGTTGGCTTTTCGTCGTGCTCCTTTTTACCGGTCCAGCAAGCTTAGCTTCATTAGATAAGTGAGTAGGCAAGTGAACCATGACATAAAAAAATGAGGAAGTGGATACCTTTTCTAACTTACAAAGTGTTATAGGAATTTGAGCTTCAATCTTATCCAAGTCAATAGTCCTTAATACCTTTGCTCCAAGCACATTAAAAAATAAAGACAACTTGATAAGGGGTTCACACACTATTTTGGATAGAATACCACGTACAGCAAGAGGGAGTAAATGTTGTAGAAGAACATGGCAATCATGACTCTTTAAGACAGAAATCTTGTGCTCTTTCAAGCTAACACATTGAGAAATATTAGATGAAAATCCATCTGGCACCTTTAAATTTTTTAAGAAAAGGCATATGTTGTGCCTTTCTGGGGGAGATAATGTGTAACATGGAGTTGGAACTTCATATTTTTCTCCTTTTCTGATAGGGTACAATTCTAACTTAATGTTCATTTCTTGCAAATCTAGTCGAGTTTAATGGTGTCCTTGGTCTTTCCTTTGGCATTCACGATCGTCCCCAAAATATTATCACATATATTTTTTTCGATATGCATAACATCCAAATTATGTCGCAACAAGAGAGATTTCCATTGTGGAAGTTCAAAAAAAGATACTCCTCTTATTCCAGTTATCTTTTTGAACATCATGTGATATATTGATCCTTTTATTTGGATCCTTTGTTAATTGTAACCCTTTAAGATCTTGCACTTGATTAAGTATCTCAATACTAGAATGCATTTTTGGTGGAAGCCTTTTCTCTTTGTCCCATAAAATGACTCCTTATCATTTCTCCATTTGTGATTAAGAGGAAGGTAACATTGATGACCCATAAAATGCTATTTCTTACTATTCTTTAATTTGATTGAGGAAGTGTCTTTATTGCTACATGGGCATGCCAATTTACCTTTTGTACTCCATCCAGATGAATTTACATATGCTAGAAAGTCATTAATGGTCCATAACAAAGAAGCATGTAACTTAAAATTTTGTCTGGTTGTTGCATCAAAGGTCTCAACACCAATTTCCCATAACTTATTCAACTCCTCTATCAACGGTTGAAGATATATGTCAATTGCATCACCTGGACTATCTGGACCACGAATAAGCATGGACATAATGAAATTTTCCTGTTTTATACACAACCAAGATGGTAAATTATAAGGAATAAATACCACATGCCAAATACTAATGGGTTTTCGAATTCCGAAATGACTGGAATCCATCACTAGCAAGTCCAAGTCGAACATTATGAGGCTCAGCCGCAAATGAGGGATGAAGTTCATCAAATGATCTCCATGTCATTGAATCAATTGGGTGCCTCATTGTTCCATCATCAACTCTTTATCATGATGCCATGTCATTACAGAAAATTTCTTTGTAGACATAAACAACCTTTGAATCCTAAGCTTCAATGGAAAATAGCATAAAATCTTTGATGCTATTTTTTTACCATTCTTATTATTTGCTTCCCCGCTATGTTTATCTGTTTTCCATCTGGATGCACCACAAACTTTACAGGAATCAAGTAAGTTATCTTCCTTCCAATATAACATACAATTATTTATACAATAATCAATTTTTTGATAGGAAAGTCGAAGGTCCCGAATTACCTTCTTTGTCTCATAATATGAATTTGGCAAATTCGCTCCATCACGCAACAACTCATACTTCAACATTTTTAATAACATTGTAAATGACTCATTGCTCCAACGACCCATACTTTTTATGTGAAGCAGTTTAATCAAAGTTGAAAGCTTTGAAATTTTTGAACTTTGGTATAGTGGCTTCTCGAAATCTTTCAATAGACTGTAAAACTTTTTGGCTTCAACATTTGGTTCTTCTTCAAGTAAATCATTGTAACCAACATCACCAGTGCCTCCATCATGATTAGGATATAAATCCGTCAGCATTTCATGTATTTCATCCTCATCCTCATGATCATCTACTGCATTATCATCTTCAACGTCGAATTCCGACTGTGGCTCACCTAAAAATTCTCCATGATATTACTAAAATGTATAATTTTGATTTATTCCATATACTTTCAAACGTGTCTCGATTGTCTCACTTGTTCCTAATGTTGTGTTACAACATTTGACACACCGACATTATATTTCATACAATTCTCCTGTTCTTCTAAAGGCATAATCCAAAAACTTTTGCACCCCGATTAAGTAGGTTTCGTCAAGTCGGTTATCAACATGTTGCATCCATTGGTTACTTGGTGTCATAACCTTGTATAGTAAATATAAACAATATTAAAAAAATTAAGATCACAAAAGCATTAAGATGCACATTACTTATGAAAGAAAGTACTAAGATGCACATTACTTGTTATTACACTTGTCAGGCTCATCTTTATGACTAAGTTTCCTGCGATTTCACAAGAATGAGATAAACTACAAGTTGATATGCACAATTGCTCAACAAATAAAAAATAAATACATAAGACACTTTAAAATTAAATCATTGATTTTCTATCTTATCTTCCTTAAATAAATAAAAAATGATACAAAATAACTATCATTCTACTATTAAAAAACTGTAATGATTGTTATCTTATGAGACACTAGTTATATTTGTCACTTTTTTTAATCAAGAACTAGCTTCATTTTATCAAAAACTATCTATATATATTTGAAGTATGAAGCTCAACCATATCCTAAGGATAGCTGAAAAAAACCTACATGTAAGCACAAAAACATGAAATGCTATTTTTCTTCAACATAATCAAAAACCGGCACCGAGGTTTATTGATTTGGTGAAGAACTATATTTTCCGCTCCATCAAAACATTCTCTTTCAATCAAAATAAAACCTATATTATAACTAGAATCAAAACAAAACCTATATTATAATGCTCAAAACATTGACCTTATTTTGGAAGAAGTAATTCACGACAGAATAAATGCAAGCATTAACAACGAAGTGCTTCGACGAGCGAGTTCATCACTCCAACTAGAGTGCTATTGACTAAATAAATTCAATGGATGAACTCAATGGAATGTCAGCATTAGAAAATTTATTTGGTATGGAAAATACTTTAATAAAGCTAATTTATATCACTATTTCTTCTTCATCTAATTTTTTAAAATATTAGATTAGACTTACCAAAGGTAATAAGTTGACTATATAATTTAAAGAACCCATAACAATCAGAGTAAAGAAATTGAACTAGGGCACCTAATAGTAATAAAAAAATCCAACCAACTCATCACCTCATATGAAAAGTCACAAGACATCCTACAAAATTTTCATGACCCTTCAAGAAAGTCTCCAGAAGAATTGTATGATGCAAATCACAAAGGATAAAACTATCTTATAGACGAAAGTCTACAAGAAAAAATATATACACTGCCATATCTGTCTCTATTGTGTGTGAGTGTGTGTTTTGTTTTTCCGGCGTTGATGGAAAGTACATGAAGAGGCAGTGAGGATGGTGTTTCTATATCTGGGCTAACCAATTCTGGAATTGAGCGAATAACTGACATGTATCTTGGCGTGGCAAGCCGGTATGGACGGTGTTTGCAGCCTTTGCGTGGCTGGCTTCCCTTTGCCTCATCATTACTAACATTTGAGCCCCATTTGCTTGAAAGACAAAAAAAAAGAAGAATCTATTCCATGACTGAATGTTGGGATATGTTGAACCAAAGTATAAATTATAATGCAGTCCTAATACGAGCAACCAATACCTATTTTTGGTGAAATTTCAGTTTTGGGGTGTTTGACACTCTCTTATGTCCGATGATTTTAAGAGTAATCAAACAGCCCCTCTTTTGTACAAATTTCTCCTCCTTACCTATGTCCCTCAATTTTAAACTCAATAATCTCACTTTTATCACTCACATCAGCATTCAAAACAACGAATTGCAGAAAACAACAAAGAAACAAAAAATTGTAGAACTTTTTTTTCAATTTCTGATTCAATCGGGAAAAAAAAGCACGAAGAAAAAAAAAAAGAAACAGAACATATTAACAACAACAACAACAACAAACTCAGTCTAGTCCCAACATGTGGGGTCTGGGGAGGGTAGTCTGTACGCAAATCTTACCCCTACCTAGTGCAGGTAGAGAGTCTGTTTCCAATAAACCCTCGGCTAAAAACCAAAAATTTAAAAAAATAAAATAAAGAAAATAAAATAAAATAAAAATAAAAATAAAATAAAAAAATAAAATAAAAAATAAAAAATAAAAAATAAAAATAAGAATCACCTAACGTAATACAGGATAAATAGTATCCAATAATAGCAACAGGAAATACAATACCTGAGGCGAACAGAACTACATACTGTAATAAAATCTAAGAATATCAAGGGAAATGCATGCTACTAAACCTATCGGTGAACGCTATAAACTACCTACTAACCTTCTACCTTAATCCTCGACCTCCACACCCTCCTATCAAGTGTCATGTCCTCAGTGAGCTGAAGCAGCGCCATGTCCTGCCTAATCACCTCTCCCCAATACTTCTTAGGCCTCCCTCGACCTCTTCTCAAACTCTCCATGGCCAACGTCTCACACCCCTAACAGGAGCATCAATGCTTCTTTTCTTAATATGTCCGAACCATCGCAGCCTCGACTCACGCAGTCCTTCATGGAGGCTACTCCCACTCTGTCCAGGATAACTTCATTCTTAATCCTATCTTTCCTGGTGCACCCACACATCCATCTCAACATCCTCATCTCTGCTACTCTCATCTTCTGCACGTGGGAGTTCTTGACTGGCCAAAACTCAGCCCCAAATAGCATAGTCGGTCGAACCACCACTCGATAAAACTTACCCTTAAGCCTTAGTGGCACATTCCTATCACACAAAACACCGGAAGTGAGCCTCCACTTCATCCGTCCTGCTCCGATGTGATGCGTGACATCTTCGTCAATCTCCTCATTACCCTGGATAATAGACCCGAGATACTTAAAACTCACTTTCTTGGGGATAACTTGAGCATTAAGCTTAACCTCTACATCTGCATCATGGGTCCCGTCACTGAACTTACACTCCAATTATTCTATCTTGGTTCTACTCAGTTTGAAACTTTTAGACTACAAGGTCTGTCTCCAAACCTCCAACCTCGCGTTAACTTCGCTATGCGTCTCGTCAATCAACATGGTATCATCGGCAAATAGCATGCACCAAGGCACCTCCCCTTGGATGTTACGCGATAGTACATCCATCGCCAAGGCAAACAAAAATGGGCTAAGATCCGATCCCTGGTGCAACCCAATCACCACAGGGAAATGGTCTGAGTCACCACCCATAGTCCTCACCCGAGTCTTAGCCTCATCATACATATCCTTAATCACCCTAATGTACGCTATCGGAATGCCGCTAACCTCCAAACACCTCCACAGGACCTCCCTCGGAATTTTATCGTATGCCTTATCAAGGTCAATAAATACCATATGCAAATCCTTTTTTCTTTCCCGGTACTGCTTCACTAATCTCCTTACCAGATGAATCGCTTCCGTAGTCGAACGCCCCGGCATAAATCCAAACTGATTATCGGAAATAGACACGCACCTCCTCACCCTGGCCTCCACCACTCTCTCCCAAACCTTCATAGTGTGACTCAATAACTTGATACCCCTATAATTGTTGCAATTTTGGATATCACCCTTGTTCTTGTAAAGCGGAACCATCGTACTCCACCTCCATTCTTCGGGAATCTTCTTCGCCTTAAAAATAACATTAAACAGCCTAGCGAGCCACTCCAAACCTACCCGCCCTGCGCTCTTCCAGAATTCCACCGGGATTTTGTCTGGCCCCGTTGCTCTACCCCTGCACGTCTGACGCATCGCTCCTTCCACTTCCTCTACCGTAATCCGCCTACAGTACCCAAAATCTCGCCGACTCTCGGAGTGCTCCAACTCACCCAGCACAATGCGTCTATCCCCTTCCTCATTCAACAGTTTATGGAAGTATGTCTGTCATCTTCTCCTAATGAGTGCCTCGTCCATCAACACTTTACCATCCTCGTCCTTGATGCATTTGACTTGGTCTAAGTCCCGAGCTTTCCTCTCCCTCACCTTGGCCAACCGGTACAACCTCTTGTCCCCACCTTTGCCCTCGAGTTCCTCGTACAAACGAGCAAATGTTGCGTTCTTAGCCGTCGTGATTGCTAACTTTGCCTCTTTCTTTGCCTTTATGTAACACTCCCGATAGGTCCTTTTTTCCTTCTCGTTTGTACTCTCTACTAGCTTCACATAAGCAGCTTTCTTAGCTTTCACTTTACCTTGAACCTCTCCATTCCACCACCAGTCCCCTTTATGACCCCCAGGGGAACCCTTTGTAACCCCTAAGACCTCTCATTCAGCTACCCTAATGCAATCCGTAGTCACGGACCACATACTAGACGCGTCCCTCATACTCATCCAGGCCCTCATAGCCAACAACTTCTCCCCTAACTCCTGAGCTTTGTCCCTGGTCAAGTTACTCCACTTGATCTTAGGTTTCCTACACCCCGCCCTCTTCCTCCTACTCCTCTTGATCTCCAGGTCCATAACTATAAGCCTATGTAGAGTCGTGAGGTGCTCACTCGGGATGACCTTGCAGTCAATGCACAAACCTTTATCGCATTTTCTGCAGAGAAGGTAATCAATCTAAGTCTTGCCCATTGAATTTTGGAAAGTGAGCAGGTGCTCTTCCCTCTTCTGGAAACTCGAGTTAGCTATAACCAAATCAAAAGCTCTAGCAAACTCTAACAGTGAATTACCTCCCTCATTCCTATCCCCAAAACCGTACCCGTCATGCACATCATCATAACCCCTAGGACTAGACCCAATATGGCCATTGAAATCTCCGCGAATGAACAACTTCTCTATGTGCGGGATACTACGCACCATCTCATCCAAATCGTCCCAAAATTGCTTCTTGACTTCCTGGTCCAAACCTACTTGAGGAGCGTATGCACTAATCACGTTAACAGTAAACCCATCAACTAACAACTTAATACTCATCAACCTATCGTTTACCCTCCTAACCTCAACCACGAGCTCCTTGAGGTCTTTGTCTACCAAAATACCTACCCCATTCTTTCCCCCAGCGCTCCCCGAGTACCATAGTTTAAACCCGTCTACATCTCGTACCCTTCCATCTAGTCTCCTGAACACACGTTATGTTGATCTTCCTTTTTCGGAGAATCTTAGCTAACTCTATAGACTTCCCCGACAACGTCCCAATGTTCCAAGACCCAATTCTCAACCTAGTAGCTTTCTTACCCCCCCCCCCTTCCCACCCTTGGACCTCACCCTCAGCCCCGCCCGAGGACATGACCTTACTCTCACATCTTTCACTACTGCCACTCTAAGCAAGAGATATTAGCTAAACACTACCACTAAGAACCAAAAACGGGAACAAAGTATTACAGGCTACGAACCCGAGAGCTAAAAACACTCAAAGGGAGTGAATAGGTGGATTTACCACGTCTACAAAAACTACCCCTATGCAAACACGGAACTAAAATGAATAGATGAAACCTTAAGCTTAAAACACTAATAGAAAAGATAGAAAACCCAATTAATCCAATCAAAATTGCCGCGAGGTAATAGTAAATAGATATGTGCAAATACAATTCAAGAAAGATGGTACCTGGATCACAGTAGGGGATGTCTGAACGCGCTTCCAAAATCCGTTGGCTGCTGCTGCCTCCAATGTTATCGTTTTCCACAACAATCCAATTCAAACAAAACTCCAATGTTATCCAAGTCGACTCAGGAAGAGTCGTACCAATCCAATCCAATCTAATGGTATAATTTGTGTGAAGTCGCTTGGAGAGTGATGAATTTTCGAAACCAAACTTCTGAATTTCGATGAAGATTAGCAACGCCTCTTAGGGATTTTAGGGTGAAAGTAAATTTGGAGGGATTACCGTGAAATTTTGGAGCATTCATTTTTTTTACTTTAATTTTCATCAGTTGTGCGTCATATACCGCTGAAATCAAGTATTGGAAATCAGATATTAAATTTTGTATAGACCAGACTTAAGTCCGGTCGTGTATTTAGAAAATAAATTTACGTGTTAAAGACCAAAAAAATTCTCATCCCTATAAGTATACTTTTAGGGACCATGTTTAAAACTTATCGTTAAATGTTGGTCCCTAATAAGGCTTTTTCTTGTAGTGTGCTTTGATTACAAGAATTGTGCCAGTATGTACTAGCTTGGACATGGTCGAGTATATCTTTGATTGAATTCGGGTGAAGTCTCATGTCGTCGTAATTAACTCAAACGAAGTTAACTTGTAAATCAAACTCAAGTTAGGTCGAGTATGAGCTGAATTCGAGTGAGATCGAATATAACTCTTAATTTGTTCGAGCAGAGTCGAGCGTGAGTTTATTTGAGCAAGGTTGAAAGTTACTCGTAAATTAATTTGAACGAGGTCGAATGTGTGTTAATTCGATCGAGGTCGAATGTAAGTTTATTTGAGCGAGGTCGAATGTTACTCGTAATTAATTCGAACGAAGTCGAATGTGTGTTAATTCGAGTGAGGTCGAATGTGAGTTTATTCGAGCAAGGTAGAATGTTACTCTTTATTAATTCAAACGAGGTCGAATGTTATTCGTAATAATTCGAACAAGGTTGAATGTGTGTTAATTCAAGCAAGGTTGAATGTTATTCGTAATTAATTTGAACGAGGTCGAACGTGTGTTAATTCAAGCGAGGTCGAATGTGAGTTTATTCGAGTGAGGTCAAATGTTACTCTTTATTAATTCGAACGAGTTCGAATGTAAGTTACTTCGAGTGAGGTCGAATGTTACTCTTTATTAATTCGAACAAGGTCGAATATGAGTGCTTTGACTGGTGTAGTGTTAAATTTGGTGTAGATATGCGAACATCATGTGTTTGCATACTTTGCTTGCATATATATACATTGGAGAAGTTTACATGTTTTTGTTTTCCAGACTGGTACTCTAGTTCAAGCCTATCTAGTCCCTTCATTGGTCGACCTGGAGAAGTATTTCAGGGGTCGAGCAATTAACTTATGCTTAACTGCGAAATGCCCTCTCCGCCGCCTTGTTAAAAACCCACTTAACAACCTCGTCGAGAAAACCCAATTGAGACAAAACTCAGGTGAGGGGAAAAAAGTACGGCTCGGAGAACATCTTTCCTTAGCAGTTGAAGTACTTGAGGTAGGCCACGTTCCAATTGTTTGGTAGTAATTTTCCTTCCATCGTTTCTAATTGGAACGACCCTTTGCTTGTTGCCACCGTAATTTTTTACGGGTCGTCCCAATTAGTCCCTAGTTTTCCTTCCCGTAGGTTCTTGCTTTCTTGTGTTTGGGCTTTGAGTACATAGTCCCCGAATTTGAGCGGTCTGACCTTGGCTTTTTTGTTATAGTATCGCTCTGCCTGTTGTTTCTGGGCTACCATTCTTACATTATCCGTGTCTCTTCGTTCTCGGCTTCGTCGAGGTCTTGCCTTCTGCTTTCATCGTTTCTTGGCCCGCTCTCATCTGAGTACCTTAGACTTAGTTCTTCAACCTCGACCGCTATCACTGCATCAGTCCCATAGGTTAATGAGTACGGTGTTTCTCATGTGCTTGTTTTTGGAGTTGTGCAGTATACCTATAGCACTTCCGATAGCAACTCCGACCATAGTCCTTTGGCGTTATCGAGTTTCTTCTTCATGATATTCAGTTGGAGGATTCCGCTTGTCCGTTGCCCGCGGGATGATATGGCGTGGAGAGTATTCTTTTGATATACCATTTTTCAAAGAACTCGACGATCTTTTTTCCTACGAATTGAGGTCCGTTGTCACAGTTGACTTCCTTGGGGATGCCGAAGCGGCATACAATGTTCCTCCATGTAAAGGAAATCACTTCTTGCTCGCGTATTTGAGCGAACACACCTGCTTTCACCCACTTAGAAAAATAGTCAGTTAAAACTAAAAGAAATCGTACGTTACCTCGTCCTGCTGGGAGGAGGCCGACGATGTCCATTCCCCATTTGATGAAGGGACAGGGCGAGGTGACTGAGTGGAGGTGTTCGCCCGCTTGGTGGATCATGGGGGCATATCTTTGGCATGGTTTGCATTTTTTAACAAAGTCAGCGGATTCCTTTTCCATTGTGGCCAGTAATAGCCTGCTCTTATTAGGCATCTGAGTACGGCTCGATTGCTGGTATGAGCTTCGCAATAACCCTCGTGGACTTCTTCAAGGACGTGCGGTGTCTGGTTTGGTCCTAAGCATTTTGCTAAGGGGTCACCATACGTCCTTTTGTATAGGTAGTTATTGATGACGCTATACCTGGCTGTCTGTATTCGAAGCTCTTTGGCTTATTTTTTGTCATTTGGAAGCACGTCGTTCTGCAAGTATGTGACAATATGATTGCGCCAGTCCCAAGTTAGGTTAATAGCGCGTACCTGATTTGATCGATCGACGAGTGGAGGAGCATAACCATGTTCCCTTCTCCGGTTATTCTTTTAGTGGTTGCCGCCAGTTTGGCGAGGCCATCTACTTCGATGTTCTGTGCTCGAGGTATTTGGTCGAGCTGGCATTCCTCGAACTCAGATAACAACTAGCAGATCTCGGTCTGGTATTTCTGTAGCCTTTGTTCCTTGATTTGGAAAGTCCCTATGACATGATTGATGACAAGATGTGAGTCGCAGCGCAGGACTACTCGTTTCACTCCGTACTTGAGTGTTTTAATCCTGCAATCACAGCCTCGTACTCGGACTCATTGTTAGTCATATCAGGGAATCTTATGGATTGGTGAATTACTTTGCCTGTTGGGACCTCGAGCATGAGTCCCAGTCCGGATCCCGACGCATTAGAGGCACCATTAGTATACAGAATCCATAGGTCGTACATTTTTGGGGAAGTACGGACGTCGGCTTCTTTTTCGACTTCAGGCATTATTTTTGCGCTGAAGTTGGCGACGAAGTCGGCAAGCACTTATGACTTTATCGTTGTTCGTGACTGATAGGTTAATCGTGCTCGCCCAATTCTGTGGACCATTTGGCTAATCTGCCAAACAGTTCGGGTTTGTGCAAGATACTTCTTGGAGGAAAGGTCGTGACCACTGAAAAGGGGTGCCACTGGAAATAAGGTCTAAGCTTTCGTGAAGCTACGACCAAATACATAGCCAGATTCTCGAAGTGGGAGCACCTCGTTTCGGCGTCGACCAAAGTTTTGGTAATATAGTAGATTGGAAATTGCGTACCTTTATTCTCTCAGACCAGGACCGCACTTACCGCCACATCGGACTAGGCCAGGTAAATGAGGAGGCGTTCCCCAGGTTCCGCCTTGGCAAGCAGCGGGGGTGAGGATAGGTATGCCTTTAGTTCTTTCAAGGCGTCGACGCACTCGGATTTCTATTGGAGTCCATTATCTTATATGAGCACGCCAAAAAACTTGTGGTACCTATCGGAGGATAGTAAGATGAGTCTTGATAGGGCAGCTATACGACCCATCAGTTTTTGCACCTACTTCTTGCTGGTCAGGTTCTCTAGTATTCCCTATATAGATTTGATTTGGTCGGGGTTGACCTCAATGCCTCGTTGTGATACTAAAAGCCGAGGAACTTTTCTGAGGTTACACCGAAGGCGCATTTCTCGGGGTTCAATTTCATGTCATATCGTCTGAGCATGTCGAAGGTTTCCCTCAAGTGGTTGATGTGATCTTCCTTTCTTTTCGACATGACCAACATGTCATCTATGTAGACTTTCATGGTTTTCCCGAGCTGGTCTTTGAACATTTTGGTCACCAACCTCTACTATGTCGCCCATGCGTTCTTCAGTCCGAACAGCATCACCCTGTAGTAATACGACCCTTAGTGGGTGATGAAAGTGGTCTTTTCCTAGTCTTCTTCCTTCATGAGGATCTGGTTGTAACCCGAGTAGGAATCTAGGAAACTTAGTAGCTTGTGCCCGGTCGTTGGATCGATGAGTTGGTCGATATGGGGCAGTGGGAATGAGTCTTTTGGGCATGCTTTGTTCAGATACGTGAAGTCTATGCACATCCACCATTTTGCGTTCTTCTTTTTTACCATGACCACATTGGCGACCCATTGTAGGTATATTGACTCTCTAATAGAGCCGTTTTCTAGCAATTATTTTACCTCCTCGCGGACAGCGTCATTTATCACGAAATTGAATTTCCTCCTGACTTGTCGTACTTGGGGGGTAGAAGGAGTCGACATTCAATCTGTGTGTCGCTATATCCTTCGGGATACCTGGCATATCTACATGGTAAAAAGCGAACAAGTCTGCATTATTAGCTAAAAACTGATGAAATTTACCTCGTTCTTGGAGTTTGTGGCCAATTTAGGCCTTTTTGTTGTGGTCATCTTTGTCGAGTTGCACGGGGTCGAGGTCCTCCATAGATGATCATGTGGCCTCTATGATTCGGGGGTTCTTTATGACATCTTTCCCTTCGTCACCACCCGACCTCGACCCTGTTAATTGTTATGCCTCCTCGACTTTGTCCTTCAATTGTTAGGTGTAGGTGCAGTCTTGGGCAGTGCATTGCTCGACACGTATGCTGAATACCCTCCACGGGGTGGGGAATTTGATGACCTGATATAAACTGGAAGGGATAGCTCTCATGGCGTGTATCCAAGGCCGACCTATGATGGCATTTTACGCGGTGTCCTGATCCATGATGTGGAATGTGGTCTCCAGAGTGACACCGTCGGCCAAGACGGATAGCGTGATTTTTCCAGACATCCGCTCAACTGCATTGTTAAAACCCGCCAGTGTGATGCAATTCGGCACTATCTTTTCCTTGAGCCTCATTTAAAGAACTCGAGGATGGATGATGCACGCACCGCTCTCGTCATCGACCATAATACATTTTACATCAGTATAAACAAGGGCATCATAATGAGGAAAGACCAAATCGTGGGTATCCGGCTCGTCGAAGATGATACTTTCTTCGAGATCGTCATACTGTACATGGGTGATGGATCGTTTCAGCTTATGGGTGGTTGTGAACTTCACGTTAAATATTCTCGCATTGTCGCCTCCTCCGATGATCAATTGGATGGTACTGGCTGGGGAGGGTGGTTTCGGTGGACCCTGATGTTGTTCGCGTCGTCGAGCGAAGTTTTCCCTTCCTTGGTCGCTCATTAGTTCTTTCAAATTCCCTTGGTGGAGCATGTTCACGACCTCTTGCCTTAAGGTGATGCAGTCTTAAGTCTTGTGACCTCGTTCCTGGTGGAATTCGTAGAGGGCGTTTGACTTTCTGGTGTTTGGGTCGGACTTCATCTTTTTCGACCACTTCACTTTTGGGTCGAGCTTCTCCAGGGCGTAGACTATTTATGAAGGAGAAACACATAAATTGTGAGTAGATAGTAATGGAGGCATACCTCTTTCATTTCGGTGAATCCCTGTTTGTGGCCTGGATAGGTCGTCGCCATGATTGGGAGATGGTATGACGGCGGTTTTGACATATGGTTGGTGCATTTCACGGTTGGGGAGCAGGCCTGTATAGTTCCTTCTGTTATCATTTTTGTGGTCCTTCCTCGATTCCATTTGGACTGAGTTCAACCGTTGGGTTGGTCTGTTGAGGTCGTCCTCGTCAGCTCTTACCTCGGCACAATAGGCGTTGTGTATCTCGTCCCAAGTGGTTGGGGTTATTTCATGAGTCGGCTTAGCAATTTTCTTATCGCCTGCGAACCAGTCCTGTTTAGCCCGTTTTGGAAAGATGCTACCGACATCCCCTCTGATACATTTGGAGGAGTCATTCTCACACGGTTGAATCGGGCGAGGAATTCCCTGAGTCCTTCGTCGGGTGACTGCTTAATGGTGAATATGTCATTCACCCTCGCCTCTACTTTCTTAGCTCCGGCATGGGTAGTGACAAACTTGTCGGCCATCTCCTCGAACGTTTCTATGGATCGAGCCGGTAACTGTGAGTACAAGTTAATGCTCCCCCGGTGAGGGTTTCACCAAACTTCTTCAGCAATATAGAAGACACTTGTTCTTTGGCGAGGTCGTTGACTTTCACTGCGGTGACATAGTGGGTTACATGATCCTACGGTTCCGTTGTACTGTCATATATTTTCAAATATGGCAGCATTTGAAGGTTTTATATATGGCATGTGGTGCAACTTCGTCACTGTATGGTTGCTCCATGAACCGACCGGCGTCCCGTTTTGGTAAAAGCTTTAGGGCGCCCGATATTTTGTCTACCCTTTCTTGGTGCTCTTTCATTTGATTGCGGAGCATTTTGTTCTTGTTCTCCATCTCCTCATCTTTCTCAAAACGGTTGTGAGAGTGTCGCTACCTGCATCATTAACATTAAGAGTGATACCAGTTACAGGAGGAAAGTTGTGCTGCTCATTTGTCGCTGGTGCTGCAAACTCTCGCGTCTTCCATGTTCGTCCTTTGGGCGGGTTTATCGAGTATACTGGTCAGCGTGCTTGTCAACCACGCTTCGTGTAGCTTTTTCACTGTGGGTGGTGCCTCTTCCGTTGTGGACGTAGAGGTCCCTTTTCCGTGTGAGGTTGTGACGCTGTCGTGAGGAAGGGGTGAACCACTCCGCCTGGGGGAGGTATTTGGCGTCACGTTCTCCTTGTCTGTTCCAGTGACCTCATTGATGGTATTTAGGAGGTTGGTAGTAAGACCGGCTACTGCTTTCATTCTTTTCTCTCCATTACCTTCCATGTTAGACTATGCACACTGGAAAAGATAATATTTTGTGTTGTGTTTTTTTTTTAGATCTAGAAGAAACTAAAATTTTGACTAGGAAATCCCTACAAACGGCGCCAAATTATTTGACCAAAAAACTATAATCCTTGGTTAAACTAATTAATTAGATATTAAGAAGAGTCAATCCTAGTTAAAGTTAATAACTCTAGATCTTAGGTGAAAAAAGTAAAGGGTGACATAGCAGAATAAATGCGTTATAAATGAATGTGTTCAGATGCAGTGGGGTGCAAGAAATACCAAGTATTAAATAATATTAAATGGCAATAAATGTAAATAAGGAGGAAGATTCACCCAATATTGAACGGGGTGAAGGATTTCTCTCTGACAATAATGAATGACAAGAATATGAGAGAATATTGTGCACTTTCTCAGATCTGATGGAAATGACAATAGATAATCTACAAAAGATTGAGCCTCTTCAAAAGTAGTTCTTTGTATTTTTCGTGAGAGCTTATCTTCTTAAAAGTGTTCTGATCATATAGAATATTACATGCATTTTTCCTCATCTTTCCTTACATTTATATGGGATATTCCCAAAGAACCCTAAAGTACAATCAGAGAGAATGTTCGGCAAAATATTCCCTCTCAAGATTCCAGTACAAAACTAGTCGTTAGTCCTGAATTTATTATTCGACATCGGCAATGACTGATCACTGGGTTGTTTGGCTTATTCGTCACTGGTCGACCTCGACCATACCACTCATAATGCTTTGTGAGTCGTTCTTCACGTCCTTTTCTGCACGACTCGATCCTCAGTCTGATTTGACTCATACACAACTTACAACAAATCAACAAGCAGATGCAGATTCAAGATTTGTTCCGACCTTAAAAATTCTATCATTGAACATATTACACGTTTGGATTAATTATGGGTTCGTAATTTAATATTTGTTGAAACTTAAATAATTTGTAAATAGATATATACACTCTGACATCGGTATGAAAATGTTAGAATTTGGTTGAACCCGTAGCAAGAACATCCGACTCTATCACACGTGTGACATATACTTTATATAATCTTTTATCACTCAACATGAGATAGTTAAAATGCGTACTGAGGATGGTATTGGATAAAAAAATCGAACAAAAATGAATTTCCTTAGAATATCGAGCCCGTAGATCTGCAACAGTACAACTAATAAGCATTGCCTTTGTTATTCAGAAATTTATCTTTCATTAAAAGAAAACGAAAATAGTGAACTTCAATATTAGAATAAACCTACTTTAAAATTCATAGGAATGATGCACATTCAAAGAAAGAAAAATAGAAAAAGACACCACTTGTTATAAATATATATTTATATTATAAACCTACTTTAAAATTCATAGGAATGATGCACATTCAAAGAAAAAAATAGAAAAACACATATCTTGTTATAAATATATATTTATATTATATTATAAATGTTCATTTAGTACTCCATTTTTTAAATAAGCATCTTGAAGAAACTTATCCATATAGGACATCGCCGTAACTATGTTTATCTATTTAATACTCTATTGGAAATAAGTCTCCTGAAGAAGCTTTTCATTTTGATACTCTGTTATGGATAAACATTACCCCCGATAGAAGATTATCTATATCTGGTACAGTAACAGCTTACAAGCAGCTTACACAGCAGCTTGTCAGTAGCAATTTACAAGCAGCTGACACAGTAACTTGCAGTAGTAGCTTACACAACAGCTTCCTTTCTTCTATAAATAGAGGAGTTTTCAGTTTATTATGTACATCAGTTTGAAGTTGAATAATATATCAATTTTTCTCTATACTTGTCTTTACTTTACAGTCTTTATTTTATAATATGTTATGAGCACGAGACTTTTCCATCTCGAGCAAATACTTTGAAAGTATCAGAGGTACGAGCTTTCTTTTTCTTAATAATGTCAAATTTTTCTAAACTTGAATTTGTAAACCTGGATATATCGGGAAAAAGCTACATGTCTTGGGTGCTTGATGCTGAAATTCATCTTGGTGCGATGGGTCTAGCAGACACCATCAAGGAAAAAAATCAGGCATCAAACCAAGACCTGCCAAAGCAATGATATTCCTACGTCATCACCTTGATGAGCGCCTGAAAATGGAATACCTTACTATTAAAGATCCAGTTATACAGTGGAATAATTTGAAAGATAGATATGACCACCTGAAGATGGACGTTCTTCCACAGGCACGATATGATTGAACTCATTTAAGGCTACAAGATTTTAAATCTATCAGTGAGTATAATTCTGCTATGTTCAGAATTATTTCCTAATTGAAATTATGTAGTTATAATATTACTAATCATGAAATGTTGGAGAAAACTTTCACCACTTTTCATGCCTCGAATATGCTCCTGCAGCAACAATATCGAGAGATGGGATTCAAAAAGTATTCTGAACTTATCTCGCATCTTCTTGTAGCCGAGCAACATAATAGGCTATTAATGAAAAACCATGAAAGCCGACCTACTGGTTCTTGTCCATTCCCTGAAGTGAATGAGACGAACTTTCACCAAGCTAAACGTGGAAGAGGTTGTGGCCTCATTCGTGGTCATGGCCGTGGTCATGGCCGTGGTCGGGGAAGAAACTCTAATCATGGTAATAATAATTCACCAAAGAACCCTTCTTACCACCAGCAATGGAAAAGGAAGGAATAAAAGCATGAAGTGGTACAAGCACCAAATGCAGAAAATACATGCTATAGATGTGGCAGAAAAAGGCACTGGCCACGTACTTGTTGTATGCCAAAGCACGTGGTTGAGCTTTATCAAGCCTCCCTAAAGAAGACAGAGAAAAATGTTGAAGCAAATTTTATTTCTGAAGATAATGTAGACTTCATGCATTTATATGTAGCTGATTACTTTGCACTTCCATAAGGAGAAACAAGTCATGTGATTGGTGGTGAATATGTAGAAATGTAAATATTTTAATTTTTTTTGTTTGTGATAGATAGTATGGTTATGTAATTATTGTACATAAATAAAAGTTATGCTTTGATAATGGTGTTTACTATAATATATTTTATTTATGTCATTTTGAAGAATATGGATAATCCTCAAATTATGTTTGGATCAAAGACCAATCATGAAGAAATTTGTGTAATTGATAGTGGAACAACTCATGCCATATTCAAGGATCAGAAATATTTTTCTTATTTGCATAAGGAAAAAGCAAATGTTTCAACAATTTCTGGTAATATAAGTTTGATTGAAGGCTCTGGAAGAGCCACTATATTTCTGTCTAAGGGAACAAAATTGAATATAGACAATGCATTGTTTTCCTCCAAGTCCCGAAGAAACTTGTTGAGTTTTATAGATATCCGCCGAAATGGGTATCATATTGAGACAACAGATGAAATGAACGTGAAATATTTTTGCATTACAAAGAATATTTCTGGCCAGAAATGCATCGTAGAAAATTTACCGACTTTATCTTCTGGCTTTACTATTCAAAAATTAGTACAATTAAAGCACACTCTATCGTAAACCAGAAGTTTACGGATTCAAATACTTTGTGCTTTTGAATGTCCGTTTGGGCCATCCTGAATTAATAATGATGAGATGAATTACTGAAAATTCGAGTGAGCATCCATTAAAGAACCTGAAGATTCTTACAAATGATGAATTTTTTTGTGATGCTTGTTATCAAGGCAAAATGATCCCTAGACCATCACCAATGAAGGTTGGCAGTGAATCCCCTGTCTTTTTAGAGCGTATACATGGGGATATATGTGGACATATTCACTCACCAAGTGGGTTGTTAAGATATTTTATGGCCTTAATAGATGCATTTTCAAGATGGTCTCATGCGTACCTACTATCATCTCGCAACCTGACGTTTGCAAAGATACTAGCCCAAATAATTCGATTAAGGACGTAATTCTCAGATTATCCTATAAAAGCTATTCGCCTTGATAATGCTGGAGAATTATCATCTCAAGCTTTTGATGATTATTGTTTATCAGTTGGAATAAAAGCTGAACATCATATAGCTTATGTTCATACTCAAAATGGCCTTGCAGAGTTATTTATTAAATGCATGCAATTGATAGCAAGACCACTACTTATGAAAACAAAATTGCCAACTATTGTTTGGGGACATAATATCCTGCATGCATCATCACTTATTCGTCTCAGACCGACACATTATAATAAATATTCTCCGTCACAATTAGTTTTTGGTCATAAACGAAATGTTGCCCATCTACAAATTTTTGGATGTGTTGTATATGTGCCAGTAGCACCACCACAATGCAGTAAGATGGGACCACAAAGAAGGTTAGGAATATATATTGGGTTTGAATCACCCTCTGTTATTCGCTATCTTGAACCATTGACAGGAATTTATTTACTGCTCGTGCAGATTGTCGATTTGATGAAACAAATTTCCTACAATTAGGGGGTGAGAAAAAAGAAATCAAAAGAGAAATTGTGTGAAAAGTTTCATCATTATCTCAATTTGAAACACGTACCCATATATGTAATCAGAGGTCCAGAAGATCATCCATTCACAAATTATAGCAAATCATATGCCAGACGCATTTACTGATTTGAAAAAGATAACTAAGTCATATATCCCTGCAGAGAATGTGCATATCCGAATTAATATCCCAGTAGGACCATCTACTAGCATGAGAGCTAGTGAACCCAAAGCACGCCTGAAGCGTAGTAGGCTTTTGGGTTCTAAGGATCGAAATCCTAGAAAAAGAAAATCGATAAATGATCAAAATAATACTATGAAGGGATCTCCTGAAGAGACCCAAAATATGATCAGTTCTGAGATTCCTGAATAAATCAATGAACCCGAGACTCAAGAGAGTGAGGAACTTTTAATAAGTTCTACTGGTGATGGGATTCATTTAAATCGATCTGAAATAGTGGTGGATAATATTTTTTGCATATAATGTTGCACTTAACATTAGCAATATAGTGAGAATCTTGAACCCCGATCTGTCGAAAAATGTCGACAAAGATCTGATTGGCAAAAATGGTAAGAGGCAATTCAATCGGAATTGAAGTCACTTGCTAAAGAGAGGTCTTTGGACCAGTAGTCCAAACACCTGCTGGTATAAAGCCAGTTAGTCATAAATGGGCTTTTATGCAAAAAAGGAATGATAAAAATGAAGTTGAATGATACAAGGCTCGCCTTGTCGCACAAGGATTCTCACAACGACCTGGATTCAATTATGAAGAAACATATTCATCTGTTATAGATGCCATAACTTTTCGATATCTCGTCGGTTTAGCCTTACGTGAAAGGATTGAAATACTTCTAATGGATGTGGTTACAACTTATCTGTACAGGTCACTTGATAATGAAATTAACATGAAAATACCTGAAGCATTTAAAATGCATGAAGCATATGCAAAATCTCGAAAAATGTACTCAATCAGATTACAAAGATATTTGTACGGTTTAAAGCAATCTGGGCGCATGTGGTATAATCGCTTTAATGAATATTTGCTGAAAGAAGGTTATATAAACAATGTTATTTGTCCATGTAATTTTATAAAGAAAATGGCTTCAGAATTTGTTATACTTGTTGTTTATGTTGATGACATAAATCTTGTTGGAACTCCAGAAGAGCTCCAAAAGGCAATTGAATATCTTAAGAAAGAAATTGAGATGAAAGGAAAGACAAAACTTTGTCTTGGTCTGCAAATTGAACATTTAGCAGACAGGATCTTTATCCCTCAATCTGCCTATACAGAAAGGGTCTTAAACGCTTTTACATGGACAAAGTGCACCGATTGAGTACACCAATGGTTGTTCGATCACTTGAAATGAATAAGAATTTGTTCCGACCTCCAGAAGAGGATGAGGAACTCCTTGGTCCCGAAGTACCCTATCTCAGTGTAATTGGTGCACTAATGTATCTTGCTAATGCTACAAGGCCTGGCGTAGCATTTTCTGTTAATTTACTACAAGATATAGTTCTTCTCATACATGGAGACATTGGAACGGGATTAAGAATATATTGTGATATTTAAAGGAAACTCTTGATATAGGTTTGTTTTATACTAACAAGGCGAAATACATAAAGCGCCCCTTTAAGTTGTCCCCAACGATCATTTGAACACCTTAACTTGTCATATCACCAGATAGACACCTCTGCTTGGTAGAAGTATATTCTATTAAACCCCTTACGCTGATATGGAAAATTGTGTGTGTTACACTTAAATCTAAGCGCGTGAAAATCTTTAAAATTAGGTTTATCTTTTTTTTTCCCTAAAATCAATATGGACCCCACCTCCTCCTCCAATTTTCTCTGTTGTTCTCTGGCCCAAATTATCTTCTCCATCTTCACCCTCCATGACCGGAAAAAATACAAACACAATTTCCATCACCACCACAGTCACCGTCCGTCATTAAATCTCCACTATTACACCACCACATAACCACTACACTTCCTTCAATTTTCCTTATTGACCCCAAATCTGAAAAACTAAAAAGAAGTCATCTAAAACCTTCGAATTTCACCACAATTTGGGTTTGACATTGGTTCTTTGCGTGTGAAAATATATCAACTGAGTGGGTTGAGACGATTTAGTTTTGAGAAAGAAAAAAGAAAAAAAAGAGTGAAAGGGGTTTTGACGAGCGATGATAGAAAGGTTGATATACGACCAAATAATTGGGGTGGGGGTTTCAAAGTGCAGCTACCAAACCTCTATTGCAATGATCTCCGTAAAGCATTTACTGCGTCTATAAGAGAGAGGGATTTGTGATTGAATATTTTAGCAATTTGTGGACTCATTGCAATCCCCCAAAAACACCATTTCTCCAAAGATGATTCAGTCGAGATTGAAGATGACACCAATAGTGATTCGTTTAGTTGCATGCTGAAGAGGCAACTTTTTTCGGTGAGAAGGGATTATCGGACAATTAATGGGGATCCGGGGTTAATCTCAGCTCAGTGAGATGGTAATTCGGTAACAAAAAATGTAATTTCGGCGGGTGTTGTCTCTTTTCGGATGTGGAAAGTAGGGTCTTTTTCTTATTTTTTTAAATAAAAATTACAACTATTTCTTAATATAGACTATATTTTGTTTATGAAATACACGTGTCGTTCAATAATTTATCAGATTGACATGTCATCACCGAGTGTAACTCACACATGAGACTTGTTGAATTCGAGTGTTCACGAGACATACCTGTGTTAAATAGAAGTGTTTGTCTGGTCATATGGCAAGTTAAGGTGTTTAAATGATCGTTGGGGACAACTTAAAGGGGCATTTTATGTATTTTGCCTACTAACAAAGATAGTGCAGATCTCGTTGGTCATGCAGATGCAGGTTATTTATTTGATCCCTATAAAGCTCGATCTCAAACCGGGTACATGTTTACATACGGAGGTACTGTCATATCATGGCGCTCCACAAAGCAATCTATTGTTGTTACTGCTTCAAATCATGCTGAGATAATAGTTATTCATGAAGCAAGTAGGGAATGCATATAGTTGAGATCAATGATTCATTTTATTCGAGAAAAATGTGGTTTGGAATGTGAGAAAAGACCCACAATTTTATACGAAGACAATGTTGCATACATAGCCCAATTGAAGGGAGGATTCATAAAAGGAGATAGAACGAAGCACATTTCACCAAAATTATTCTGCACACACGATCTTCAGAAAAATGGTGATATTGATGTGCAAAAAATCCGTTCAAGTGACAATCCGACAGATTTATTCACTAAATCTTTTCCAACTTCAACTTTTGAGAAGATGGTATATAAGATTGGAATATGGAGACTCAAATATTTGAAACAGGGTTTTCATCGGGGGTAAAATACGTGATGCACTCTTTTTTCCTTATTAAGATTTTTTCCCACAGGGTTTTCCCTATAAAGTTTTTAATGAGGCACCTAGCAATGCGTATTACTAAATATGTGTACTATTTTTCCTTCACTGGGATTTTTTTCTCCCACAGTATTTTTCCTAGTAAGGTTTTAACTAGATACATTATCTTTAATGAACATCCAAGGGGGAGTGTCAGAAATATATATTATATTGTGGATGTTCATTTAGTACTCTGTTGTAAATAAGCTTCCTGAAAAAGCTTATCTATATAAGACACTGCCGTAAATATGTTTATATATTTAGTACTCTATTGGAAATAAGCCTCCTGAAGAAGCTTTATCATTTTGGTACTCCGTTATGGATAAACATTATCCCTGGTAGAAGATTATCTATATCTCGTATAGTAGCAGCTTACAAGCAACTTACAAGTAGCTTACACAGCAGCTTGCAGTATCAGCTTACACAGCAACTTGCAGTAGCAACTTACAAGCAGCTTGCAGTAGTATCTTACACAACAACTTCCTTTGTTATATAAATAGAGGAGTTTTCAGTTTATTATGTACATCAATTTTAAGTTAAATAATATTTCAGTTTCTATCTATACTTGTCTTTATATTACGATCTTTATTTTATAACACCACTCAGTTTATTCTGTGAATTAGTCTCTCGTGCTTGCCCTTGCTGATTGCAGCTAATTTGAACAGAATTTTTGTGCCGACAAATCTAGATGAGTTTATATATTTAAAACGAAGAGCAAGCCTTCTCCAGAGTAAACATAAAATTGTATATTATTTCTTGAATCTACCTTTCGGTAATAATCTTAGCTTGAGTTTGGACATTCGCTATAATCCACCATTCTGATTGTTTCTAAAGAACTTCACCCCAAAATGGACAAGGAACCATGAAGACATCAAAGGAGTTCTCTCATATAGTTACATAAAAATGGGGCCAAATCGAGGAATAGTTGCAGAAACTTATTCTGCTACAATAATAAGTTGTTCACAATGGGCACATTCCAACCTGATCCAAACTAGATAAACGTAACAACTGATATTATTATAGCTTGTTGCCGAAGACTATTCTGGCCATTGGAATAATCAAGGGGGCTATCGACCATTGCTTCGGGGTGCAAGGACATGGATACTTGGTATCTATGCTGGTAGGACATAGCGAGTATCTGGGGAATAGTCGAGATGCATGCAGACACCACCTTTTATACAAAATTCAAAAATGAGAAACTGAGATGTGGCTTTCTTCAACTAACATTAACAAGCCATGGTAGGTCTCAAAGAAATATGGAGTCATCTACTCTAGGATACTGAAAGATGGCACCAATTTGCACCAACAGCTCATCAGAAAATAGAGTAGCGCTCAACAAATACGAGAGAATAATTCAAGCTTCAGCTGTTTTTAGATCGACCCTAGGTACATTATATACAATGGCTACATGTGTATAAGTAATTGAAAAATAGGACAAGATCCACAAAGGTAATCCATCCACCAGTGTTTTTAGAAAATTAATAGCGAGCTGCTATTTCAACCAGATCTTTGTAATCATCAGAGATGAAAGACTCCACCTTTACCGATTCCTTTCCCGGAGATAAGTATTTCACCCCAACTAGCTTCAGACCTGCAACAGAAACACGCAGATTTACATTACATCTGCTGTTTTTTTCCCTCGGATTAAAAAGAGAAACTGCCAGTCAAAACATGAATTCATTGTGTTTGGTATAAACACAGTTTAGAATAGCCACAGACAATACACTACTATACTATGCTTTCCCTGCACGGTTACAGTAGAAATAATGTCCAAAGATAGTGGCTGATGTTGGCTGCAATAAGTTTCTACACCGATAATCAGTTTAGATAGACTTCGATTTTGTGGACCCTATATGGAATTCAGCAAGTGGGCCGATATATGAAATACGTCTAATATATTATCTCAATGATGAATTTCAAGCAAGAAACTCCTAAGGGCTAAATTAGCCAATTTCCTTCGACTCAAGTTTCTACATTATCCTAAGCTGGTAGAAGGTCCCCAACAAGAAGAGACTTAACTAAGTAACTTAACACATCCCTCAACTGAAATGATTAGTTTCTAATTACGTCAAACTTGTGTGGACAATTTATGGGATTATGCGAAATATGTCAACCATATATAATCCCAATGATGATTTCCAAGCACGAAAATAGTAAGGGTCAAATTACCTAGTTTCTTGCGATTCAAGTTCCTAAGACTAGTTTGAGCTAGTAGGTCACCAACTAGAAGAGCCTTAACTAAGTTAATCTCCAACTGGAAGAGACATAACTAAATTACTCCAAAAAAAAAAAATTAAGACTTAGATTCTGATACCCTAACTTGCATACTCTATCAGATATGTAAGTAACCTTTTTTTTTCTTTTGATAGGTTATCAGACCTTTTCTTGAGCCGAGGGTCTATTGGAAACAACCTATCTAGCTCGTCAGGTAGGGGTAAGGTCTGCGTACACACTACCTTACCCAGACCCCACTTGTGGGATTATACTGGGTATGTTGTTGTTGTGTTGTTGTTGATAGGTTATCAGACATGTAAGTAACCTAGTTACCATGTTTCTATAGACTTTTTGTACATATTTTCTTTCCCTGTCTTGTAGAATTACGCAAGATGTAGTAAGTTTGATAAATATCCCAGCTGGAGGACAAGAAAATCTACTCCAGTAGTTACCTTCCCAAGACTATAAGTGTAACGTCTAGCATGGCGCAGCCGCGCAGGCTATTTTCGCCTCTCTCTCTCTCTCTCTCTCCCTCTCAAACCAAAAAAAAAAACTAGATTGATAATCAAACTGAATTATCACCTGAGTCTAACAAATGAATCCAAATTAAAGAAAGAAAAAACAAAAACCAAGCAAAGTAACAATAGTATACAATTTACAAGAAAATACTCACTATCATTAACCCGTCCATATAATAACCTTTCTCCTTTCCAATATTCCAAAGGCCTTGTCTTCATTCGTTTGCTTCGTCTAACCCCATCTTGAAATGACGTGCCAGCATCTGTCGAATTCATGAAATTCTTTATATAACAAAGAAAATCGAGAGTTCTAACGAATACATGCGCATAGGTGCAAGAGTAAACACCTGCTAGACTTGGCCTAGGACGAAGAGCTTTACTTTCACGTCTTCCGCCAGCAGGTCGTTTTGCTTTCGGTTGTTTATCTTTTGCCTAAAGCATCAGAAATGTTGTATCACACACCAATATACTCACTACAGCTAAAGAAATACACTGCAGAGAACACATGCACATACATGTAAACATAGAAGTAGTAGAAATCATGGGCTAAAGATTCTGTAGTGTTACTTGATATCATTCAATATCCACGGTCATGTCAGAATTATTGTCTCTTATACAAATTGGTTGTCAAAATTTTACACCGATAATATCGTAAGGGTCATTCCAGTAGACAACTTAAAATGTCCAACCCCAGGACAGAAATCAACACATTTGGTATAAATTAGATCAGTAGCATTATGGCATTTTAAGAGAATCGGATATCATGGCTATCAAAAGCAGTTAATGCTTGTGTTACACCTGGGAATTGCTATATGTTGTTGCACAAACCATCTCCACCAATAGTGTTTATTCATCTGCAGATTTGTTGACGCACGAGCACAGAAGCTTTACACTCTTTCTATATGACTGGTTACAATTGGAGGAGTCAAATGATATTTCCTTTGACTGAGATTTTTTCAGAGCTTTTAATAATAAAAAGAACCAATGCGTAACTCCACAGCTCCACGCAGAACAGATATTTTGTACCCTTATATTTCAAAACCCACCATTTTTTTAGGACAGAGGGAGTATATATGAATGAACTTCTCTGAAGAAGTGTGCTTACTCTTGTGATCCAAAAAATTACTTTTCCGAGAAAAATGGGCAAGTCCACCAAAGGACATTGCGTTTTGAGTTTGCTGATAAAATAAAAAGGAGTACTGAAGAAAGGAAACAACCTTGGCATGATACTGAGGGCTCATATCTGGAAATTTAGATCTGACTTCTGTAGAATGGACTTCAACTGCAACTGAGATCAATTGATCTGTAAAAATAAATCAAGTTTCTTACTTCCCAAATATCAGACTGTTATTACTAGTTAGGATAAACAAAGTAGCATGGTTAGTAGCATGGTTCAAACCACTAGCTATCAAATTCAAGAAAGACTACATAAATTTAGAAAGTACAGGCAACTTTATCAGTGGAAGTCGTCGGTGGTGAAACCCAAGTTTATTTGCTTGAAAAGGAAACTATGATGACTTAATAACATAAAGAGTGATAAAAGCTCGACAAAACTTCAAAAAGAAAAAAAGGAAAAAGGTGATCAATGTGAGAATGATTTCAGCAGCTGCAGGTTACATTTGGAGGCGGCAGGTTACTAACTTTAGAAGACCGTAAAGCAAGCGCAACTATAAACTGGGTTAAGTGGAAGAGCTGACCGACTCTAAAGAGCAGGATCCTTTTGGTTGCTAAAATGCATAAACAAGTCACAAGTTCACTACTACCATATTTATGTATCTCACATCTCACCTGCAGCTACAGAAACTAGAAAAGTACCATAAAGAGAAATGGCACCAAACATCTAGAAAACCAATTCGTGAAGTTAAAACAAGTCATTGTCTGTACAAGAAACAAGATCTAGATCTTGCAAGATATTTTAGCATCTAAATGGGAAAATTTTGACTCGTAACTCAAGCTTTATTGGTTGAAAAAAGGAAAATAAGGAGGTCAATACTGAAAGAAATTGGGAGAAAAGGAGCAAGAGAGAGTTGCTAAATCACCAACAGGTGTAACGTCTGAAGATTAAAATAGATTTAGCCAATCTTTGAGGATGCAGATTCTGTGCAAATATGACTACAGAGATGATGCAAATTCAAACATAGTGTTGGTTCGTAATAACTTTTCAGGTCACGGAACCAGGCTCATATTATTACTGCGCGTAGTATTCTTTTCTTTCACCATGTGCAATTTAAGACGTTTACTGCTTGTCGTATAAAATACATGGCATTAGAGAAATATGGGTCATGGGGTTTGACAAATCTTTCAATTTCTTGACAATATTGAATAGGGAAGAGGAATCAAGGATTACATCCAATTCAAACTTTAAAGTTTAAATTAGACTATAGGTATCACTGTGCGATATGAATACCATACACTATTTGCACATAATTTACTGTGACCATCCCAAGTACTTATTAGTGAAGCATTAAAGAAACCTCAATGCTTTTTAAGCATGATACAACACTTCTAAACAGAATCCAAAAGATATGTGACATAACATCTTATGCTATCAGTACAAGGGTTACTTTAATCATCCCAAGTGCTTTCGTAGTGAAACATTAGAAACCTTAATGTTCTTATACAATATAGCATCAATACAACAATAACTTAGCATGCATCACTATCAAACTTATGTCTTGATAATTAGAAACTAGAACCTGATATGATACTCAAAGACAGAAACGAAGTACAAACATAGTACAGAAATCTTGTTATTTTTGATATATTTCAGTAGCGATGATTGGATTCTTCGCAAGAGAACCATATCTTTTTGTAAGGTTCTCTATATGGTATACAACTTGTATGCGGGGTTATCCCAAACTTTTCAATAACCCATTACCTTTATAAAAGATAAAAATAAAAAAAGTGTCAAAAATCATGATTCTTGACAACCACAAGTTTCAAATTCTCCATATCAAGTCTGTTTATAAAGATGCATCACATGCATCTTCCCATTGGAAAAAGGGAGATGAAACGGAAAAGAAAAGAAAATGTTATAAGAGATCATCTCAAAGCAACCTAAGGTATTGCATTGCAGCACAAAATTTTGGCAAACACGTGAAGTTATTTGTTTTCCTAGTACTAAATTTCCAATACTTCATACCTCACAATCTGTATCCTGTAGCTCACCAATCAAATGTTCAGTTTCTAAAACCATGTATCACCCAAGTAAGAGTTGGACATTCAAGTGGGTCAAAAAACAGAAAGTTGACTACTGATGATTCAATGAAAAACTCAAGCGATGTGTTAAACACAAAAAAGACGGAGATTATTCTGAAAAACATGTAAAAATTTGGCTATACAAAAGAACAAGCTCAAATGTAGCACCTTCAGAAATAATGAAGTTGACGTGAAATAAGAAGTCATTTAAAAATGAATCTTACGACTAGTAGTTACATCTTTGATAGAATCCTCAAAGTGGTGATCTTGTTCTGCAGAATGTGCTCTTTGTGGTGGCATATCGTCAACCTGATATTGATGTATGAATGAAAAATGTCAGACTTGAAATTGTAACTCCTGGAATGATATATCAAATGTAGTATAATGGCAAAAAGCGGGTAGTCTTGCCTGCCCATCAATTTCAGATGATCCAAAATCCACAGCAACTGTTTCAACGGAACAATTGTGTGTATCATCAGCTCTTCCTTGTGCTTGAGGAGAAGATAGTGTTTCTGCAAGCACTTCTCCGTCCTGCATCTTTTGACAGCTAATGGAAGATTCAGTCTCAAGACCTTCTTGATCCTTCAAAACATCGTTTACAACTGAAACATCTTTCACTTTATCAAGCACATCAGATTCATAGTGGGAATCCATAATTCTCATATTCAAGTTGATGTCAGTATTGATATCAATATCATAACCATTTTCTAGATGCTCTCCAGATTGAGATCCATTTGGCCCAGTTTTTAAATTATCTTTGCCTGAATCGTTTTTCATCAACTGTTCATGTGAAAAGTCTGGACCACTTAAAGGAACCATAATATTCGCATTTTCAGAACCAGCAATGTTTTCTGTCTCACCATGAGATTCAGTAGGTCCAGCACTATTACTTATACATTGAGGGTTCATCTTCATAGACCAACCTGGTGGATGGTCTGATTGTGAATCATTGTTATACAGACCGATGTTGAGAGGCGAAAAAGGATCTCTCAGTGGATTTGACTGAGAAATTTTCTGTCTTAACAAAGACAAGGAAGCATGTGGACTTTTTGGTGGAGCGGGTGATGCTAAATTATTGGAGGGACTTTCTTCATGTTGTCTGCGAGTGGAAGCTGTTCCCTCAGTTGCACTTTTAACAAGATCCCGTATCTCCAGTGAAAACTTGCTAGGCTTCCGAATCCTCTCTCCAAAAGCCTTACCATCTACTTTCCTAGTCATAGGGAACTCGGGAAAACGCAAGGGGCCTAGTTCAATTGGCTTGATCTGCAACCACTCTTGCAATTTGGACAATACCATCTCCCCATGTAGATCTCCACCGTTACTAGACAGTAATTCATCCAAAATACCATTGTTTTCTGTTTTCTCTACTGACCCTGTCAAATTGAAACCCAATCATCATCTCTGAAATACACTCCTTTTTTATAAGGAAAAAAAGATAATATCTCTGAAATACATTTTGCTCATAGAGAAGTTAAAAATAGAATAGAGAAATCAAAAGGTATCTCTCTTGATTAGTTAAAACCACTAACCTGGAGAATCTGCTTCTTGTAGTTCAACATTGAGGCCAGGGGGCTCTTCTGGCAACTGAGAATTCTGGCCAGCCCGAGTATCACTCTCCAATGTCTCTTGAGATGATATAAATGCATCATCATTCTCAGACTGGATGGATGAGAAGCGGTGCTTATACCTCACCGATTTGCTGAGACAGAAAGAGTAAAACTTTAAACAAGTGTAACCGCAAGTTGAGAGGATGATCATAAGGTAAGATAGGGATTTCCATGTTAAAACACATAGAGCGACAAAGTATACTTCAAGATGCCTGGTCGACGACAGCGTGCATTGGCGGGTGGATCATTCACACCTTCATTGATACTGATGCCTTTCAGTCTCTTCATTTCCTTTTCAGCTTCTGTAAATTGACCATGTGTAAAATGAATATTCTCTTTCTCCAAGTATAATAGTCTGTTTTTAGTTGCAGACGTGATCAACTATCAATCAGCTATTCAACAAACAGCTAAAGAAACAAATATTACCTTCCCACCTTTCAGCAGCTGCAAAAAATTCCACTGGATCTTCCAGTTGATCCATGTCTAAAGACTCTAATGTAGAACCCAAGATGACAGGAGGTTTACTGCAAAAACATAGCAAGATATGCCAAGAACATCATTTCAAGAGGATCTAATTTGAGAACAAACGAAACACTATCTATAATTTACCTTGTACTTGGCTTGAAAGAAAACTGAGGCTTTCTGCGACCAAGGCCTGGTCTTCTCTCTTTGGGCTTCTCCTTGTCGTTCATGGCAAGATCCCCATCAATGCCCATACACTTTGTGTTCAAAAGTTCCGCAGCATTATCAACAATGGCCCTGGCCTCCTCGAAGAGCTTCGCAGGAATCTTCGTTTCCTTTTATGATCATAATAATGAAGAAACAAAACTTTATCTTCATGACATCATTCAAAAATCAAATAACTAACCAAACCAAATCAATGAAAATCAAAATGGACAAATTACAGTATTTATGTTGTCACATACAACCACCAAAAGAAATCCAAGTTATTTCATAGTCGACCAAATACTAAAAAGACAAAAAATAAAAATAAAAAATAAACTCCATTCTTTTTTTTTATGACCGAGAAATCCGTCTGGAGCCGATCCTTTGGACCAACCGCAGTCTTCAAAACTCGATGGATAATGGGCCCGCCAAAAATAAACTCCATTCTATAAAATAAAAATATAAAAACCGTGAAAATTTCCAGGCTGAAGGTGGCAG
The DNA here is from genome assembly GCA_005239505.1 of Nicotiana paniculata. NCBI lineage: Eukaryota > Viridiplantae > Streptophyta > Magnoliopsida > Solanales > Solanaceae > Nicotiana > Nicotiana paniculata. The sequence goes on along the minus strand of ML314465.1, from coordinate 1,722 downwards.
TCACAGGCGATAAAATGAATTTGTTAATTGTTGCACATAGTACAAGCGAACTGTACTAATTTTAAGTTGAAATTGGAGTTTGCACAAAAGAATTGAATAATAATGAAAGGAATTGTAACGACATTATCACTTTCAATTAACTCACCAGATCTATAATAGAGCTAGAACTAGTATATAAAGGAAATAAAAAAAGAAAAAGTTACCAGGGATTTCATGAAATTATGAACTGACTCGAGGTCTTTAGGGTCTACTGATGCATCTGTGCAAACCCTAATTGTTTTGGGGAATAGAGAGAGTCCGACGAGGCCGCGGAGAGGATCCACCGGGTCGGACGTGAGTGCTTCATTCGCCATTTTCTCAGAAGGAGTAGTGGAAGTTTCAGGACTGAAAAAAAAAAAAAAGCAGATGAGTGCTTCGGGTGAGTACTATTTTTTTTTTTTTTTTTTAGTTTTGAAAATGGAGTCTGAGCGGGATTGAGCGGGGACGAGAACGACTGAAGGGGAACCAACATAAATTAGCTTTTCTTCTTTCTTTGCATGTATGCCCCCCGAAAAATGGTCAAACAACTCTCGCTCATCCAAGATTTTCTTCCATCTCTATTTTGATCCTCGAAACCTCTAGTAATAAATTTTCACAAACTTGGTGGTCGTTTGGTACGTTGAATAAGAAAATTAATCGGTGCATAAAATTCTGTATCGACTATTGAGCTTATATAGTGTTTGGTTGTGTTTGATAAAATAGGATCAATAATCCATATACTGTTATGTACAACATTTCAAGTATAACTTTATACGTAGACCCACGTGGAATACTTAATACCATAATTAATAATTGTATATAGTAAAAATTGAGGATACCCGATTTTATGGGCTCGAGGGTATGCCTCGAGAGTGACCCTGTATCAAAGCAAGTTTGGGCTCGAGGGACGTGAAGACCGAGGGATCGAGATCAGGCTAAATCGACATCGCAGTAACAGAATCACGAGATATCCGCAATCGACCACCAATCTCGGCGAAGATCTCGGAACCAGTAGAACCATTAACGGTTATTGATATCAATCATGTATTTTACTTCTGAAATTAGAGTCATACCTTATTTAGGATTCCTCTACTATATAAAGAGGAACTTTGCTCACCTGTACGCATCATTATCATCATACACGAATCATCACTTACGCTACTACTGAGAAATACAAACACTTTGCTCTTTTACTTACTCTTAATTCTTTGTTGTTCTTACTGTCCATTCTGTTCATATTGTTCGTGTTGCTCTTGTTGTTCTTATTATTCTTGGTACTTGATCTCGAGCCTAATCTAGATCGGGTAGATAACTCGCAATTACACCGGTTTTATCCATTTTAATCGTTTAATTCCTTTATTTATTTAGCTATTTATCAATTAGCATTGAATTAGATCACATATCTTTATAACCGCATTACAAGTTCAATAGTTACTCGTATTTCGAGGTAAACAGTTTGGCGTCCACCGTGGAGCTAAGGATAATAGTGATCGTTCAGTGCTAGTTCTGACTCACTATTTTACGCTTATTTCTTGTCAAAAATTTTATTTTCAGTATAAATCATGTCAAACTCACAAAACACATCTACTCATGGTGACTACGGTCTCGGACTCCACGGAGAGAACGAGAATATTATATCTCCTGTGAATACCTAATTTTTGCACCATTTAAATGCTCCTAAAGTTGTTAGTGTCAATTTTCCTT